>APFE030127061.1:0-18441 GCA_000404065.3 Pinus taeda | reverse complement strand
CTCTTCAAGGGTGCATTGCAAAAGTTAATTGTCTTCTAGGGTTTTAAATGGTGATCCCTACAATAATTAGGGGATCTATTTTGTAGCAAATGAGATTTTGTAGTAATTTTGTTAATGATTGCATTGGAGGGGTTAATTTTTTTTTAGGGTTTTAAAGGGTAACTTCTACAATAGGTATTGGTAGGGGCTTTTCTATGTGGTCAAATGAGACCATATAATCAACTTTTATCACTAAGTTGTTTATGGCATTGTCCTTTGTGGTTTTTAGCAATGTCAACATTATTGGCATAATGTAACTCTGATTTTCAATTTAAGGTTCTCTTGCTATTAGAGTGCTTACAGAGTGTTCAATAAAATCATTTTCCATGGGTTTTTATGGAAATATGATATCAAGGATGCAAGGCAATTATTCAATTAAGGCTCTGTACAAGATGTGTTTATCAAAATGCCCACATGAACTTTGTTTGTAATGAGGCATAATCCTCTTAAATCTCCAAGGGTGGTATGTGATGTTAATTAAGTGTTCAACAAAATCATTGCAATCCAAGTGTTTAACTTAAACAATAAAAGTTATGATCTCATTCATTATTCAAATCATGGTTAAGTCACTTGTAGGGCAAACCTTGATTTTGTGGGTTCACTTCTTTGAATCTATGGTAGATATTGAGCATAAGCTAGTGAGCACACAAGGGATCCTAGATGTTTGGCAACAACTTATTTTCGAATGTAAGCAACTTCTTGATGAGTATTGGATGTTTGACCATTAAATTAACAAATATTCAACTCTCACTTTGGTTCTCCACTTACATGGAGTGGTGGGCACTGACAATGGATTATCCTCCTCATCCAACGAATGATCTTTTAAGGATCCAATGAGTAGCAAGCCATCTTAGATAGTGCCTATTCATCTACCCAATGTCTATATTATGGAGAAATCAAAGAAGGTTCCAATTTTGGAGGTGATAAAGGACATAGTTTACGATCTCCTTTCATACTATGAATCAAAGGTGGTAATTCATCAATTTAACAGATCTTGACCTCCTACATTATATTTGTACTACTCTTTCTATTCAATCTAGACAAAGAATTGTGAGTTATATATTGCTATGTTTTTTTATTATTCAATTTCACACTCTTGTTGACTCTTGGAAAGTTTTTGAGAGGGTCTATGATTGTGGAAGAGTGGGTCTTTTTTGTTACCCCTTGGTCCCTAGAATTTAATTATTCCAATATGTTTGTAACCATGATGCGTTTATGGCTACATCTCTCTAATCTGCCAATCCATTTTTGGGATTATTTGTGTTATAATACATAGGGATTTATTTGGGTCGATATGTAGAAATAAATATTGAATGGACTAAGCTTGGTATTTTTACTTATGCATTTATCTATGTGGAAAATGGCATTAGTAAGGGTTTGTTGGATAAGTTTATACCTCAAAGGGAAAGTTCCAAATGGATGTAGGATTTGGATTATGAAAATAAACAATACTCCAATGAAAGATTTGTAAACAAGTAGATTATTAGTGGGATACATGCCGTCATGTTCATGGTTATCCTAAATAGGGAAAAAAAGTCATAAATCAAAAACAAAGATGGAAATCATTTGAGCTCCAAGTATTAGATGATGAAGAGGAACAAAGTGTAGACAATCAATAGAATATACATTTAGAGAAGGATATTAATGGCTACCATGAAATGTAGGTTGAAGAAATAATGTTATCTATAGTGGATAGAGAAGATGATAAGAATTCAACGAGGATGGTAATTGTTATTAAAGCCTCATCCGAGCGAATAAAGAGAATACATGAATTTTTCAACTCCATTTATAATAAGGAATTAACTCTTCTTTCAATCCAAGCCATATGATTTCTCCTTTGTATCCTGAGCATCTGAATTTTTATTTTTCCATCTCATTGTCGACCCTTCTTTAGGTTAAAAAAATAAAGGGAAAAATGAAATCCCTCAAGGACTACTTTCCAATGTCATGGCAATGAAATATACAATAATATGTAATATTTAAGCATTTGCTTCTTAAATGTGAAGTCTTTTACTTTTCAAAAAAATGGAAGAAGTTGTAACATGCTCCTCCCCACATTCACATGCTTTTACAAGACCTTCGGGTAAATGTGAAGCGAAGTGCTACTATAACATGACACGACCTCCAAGTTCCAATTATGGAAGTGGGGCCAACAAACCGACAACTTCATTGACAACCCTCAGAGACCCCAGACCATTCAGAAGGTTGCAAACCAACCCAAATGGTCAATCCCTGAGTTGGAGCCCTTTTTCATTGACTTAACATCCCAACCCACATGAAACAAGGCAAGGGTGTGACTATAAGCCCCCAACTGCACGCATAGGCTTTCCTCCATGTAGTTATGACCTAAATTCTTCAATTTAGTGTTTGCGGTCCTTGGATCTGAACCACTTTTCTAGGCTAGCCTCCAGACCACTACCCAGAACCTCCTGTAACTTTCCAGAATCACATTTGACACAGCAACAAGGCTAAACCTTCAAACTTAAATCATAAAGTTGACCTAGACTACCTAGAACACATTGAACATTTCATCAAACATATGGTAAACATGTAAGCTACAAGTCATGAATGCATATTTGAGTGTAAATATTTGTACTTTAGTGTAAAATCACCGAGAAGGTCTAATTCCCTCTCATGTAGTTGCAACAACACTAGTTATTACATGCATTCATCAAGCATCTGATAATTTATCAAAGCATAACAAGAGTCATAGATAGAGCACATCATAAATCATGCTTATAACCAACATACAAGCAGAATCTTAACCATGTTAAAACAACCATCAAATCATCATAATAACAAGTATTCATGAATCATAATTAAAAAATAGCTCTTATTAACTTATGCAAAATTCAACCAAGTTAGGGACTTCCACATACCACCCAACCATAGATTGAGTTGAACCAAATATTTCTTTCAGCCAATCACCCCCTGTGCGATATTCCAAGCTTGAATGTGGGATCTCATGGGATAAACCTAGACATAAACAACCAAGGGAATCTAGAGGTTAAACCACCTCCACCCTCAAACTACCATGATCTCACTTGAACCGATCCCAATATCACAAAACCAAACCAAGCTTGGATGCCTCAAAATTTCTTCACCATACCTTGAGGAATTTTCGTGTCTCCACCCACATGTCGAGGGCTTCCTGTAGAAAACCATCTCCACCCCCAACCCTTAGGATTTTTCCTGAGACCACCTCACCTCGTTCCAAAACCTTCCAGCAATCCAAAACTGAACCAAAAAATGAATCCCATCACACCATGGATATTCGGGAGATGGCAAGGCAAGGTTGAAATCACTATTAAACCAAGAAAAACCCATGCCAATGATAGTGAATGAACCAAATAAACAAATGTATGTACCATGCATTCACACCTCATCTAGGAAATTAAACATGTAATCTATTACTTGCAAAATATTCCTATTGAAGTTGATGATCTAACCTTCTCCGTGCATTCATTTTCCTTCCTTGCTTGCTTGATTTCTCCTCTTACAGCTCTCTCTCTCTCTCTTTCTCACTTTACCCAAGCTAAAACTGACCAAAAATTGTGGATTGATCCTCTAATCCCTTTTTACTATTGATTTCTCATTTTTCTTCATTTTCCTTCATTTTTCCTCTAATTTCTTTAGCATGCAAATTTGTGTCTCTTCACCTTCCTTTCCTCCTATTTTCCTTTATTTCTCATAAATAAATGTCAATTAATGCCTCTTTGCCTTTGTCAATTTCCATAGTCATTAATAAACCAAAAGTGATGCCCATTATAGTGTTTTCCCAACATTCATCTTGGAATACGTGTCCCTTAACCTTGGTCTTATTTTGCCTTTATTAACCTTTATCACATGAACTTTTAACCTAGGTTGTTACAAAAGTAAACAAATTTCCTATGGAATCAAAGGAGAAGCTTATCTATAATGATAAGACGATCTATCTATTAGGTGGCTTCATTTTGTCTAGAGGGGTTGTGAGTAGGGATTCCCCTTATCTCTAGTGATGTCAGTTTATTCATTTTGTTGATAATGAAAATTGTATTAGTTGAAGGAATAGTTGGTTCAACTTAGACTCCTTTATGAAGGGGGGCAGACATTACCTTCAACATCCAAACAAGGGGCCATCCCCACTAATTTTTACCAGTTTACAGGGGTCTCGTTTTGGATTTTCTAAAAGAATTAGGACCTTTCATGTTCATACACTTGGATGACATCCTCATATTCAACAAAACTTAGGAGAAAATTTGCAACACATTCAAGAGATTTTGAGCATTCTGTGGCAATAAATTATATGCCAATCTAGAGAAATACTAAGTTGGAAAGCACATAATTTAGTATCTAAAACAAATCATGGACAAACATGGGGTGCATGTGGACCTAGCCAGGGTCCAAGTAATTAATGATTGGAAAAAATCAATGACTCTAATTGAGCTCCTAGCTGCTTGATCCTTGCCTACTTCTACCATAAGTTCATGTTGGAATTCTCTCATATTGCTTGTCACTTAAACCAAGTGACCAAGAGTGGACCTAAAGCAATTTTCCCTAGTCTGGTTCACAATAGAAAGCATTTGAGGATCTAAAAAGTCACTACTGCTTGGCACTAATCCTAACTTTCCTAAACTTGCAATAATCATTTGAGATTGAGACAAATGCCTCTAATTGTGTTATAAATGAAGCCCTCACTCAACGAGACACTCTCTAATGTTATTCATAGGTATGCCACTTATAACAAGGATATATATTATGTTGTGCATACCTATTAACAGTGGAAGCATTATCTTTTTTGGAAAGGAAAAAGTCATTCACATTGCTCACAAGCCCATGCAATTCATGCAAAAACAAGGAAAGTTACAAAATGACCACCATAAAAAATGGTCCACATACTGGAAACAATTCCATTTGAACATTAAGTACAAGAAGGGGATCACAAAACATATTGTAGAATTCCTTAGTTAGCCCCTAGTCATGGTGCTAACAATAATTCTTGACTCTCGCCGGCATGAGACCTCTGGGTGGCACCAATTTTATGGTGGTGGATCTAATTTTGATGTTGCATATCAAACATTGGGTGTAGGTAAAGAAGTTCCAAACTTCAACTACAAGATGCACTTTTGTGTTGTCTAGGCATATTTGTGTTCCTTCAAGCAAGTACACAAAACTAATTTATCAGGCACATTGCACCTAGATAGTAGGGCACTTCCATATGGAAAAGGCAATAACAATACTATAGAAGTACTTATATCAACCAAATCTTTGAAATTATGTCAACAAATATATTAGATCATGCACTGTGTATACCATCACTAAGCTTGCCATTAAGAAGTAGGGCTTATACACTCCTCTATCTACCCTAGACCAGCCTTGGGATACAATGTCCATGGACTACATGTTAGGATTTTCCTCTACTAAGCATGGTAATGATTGTGTCTTTATAGTTGTTGATTGGTTCTCAAAGATGGCCATTTTAGCACAATGCAAGAAGAATTCCATAGCATAAGCAAATATTAAGCTCTTATTTAATCATATTTGGTTCATTTTGGGATACCATGGACCATTATTTCAAATAGGGATAACATGTTCCTTATAGTACCTTCTAGTCTATCCTATGTTATATTATGGTCAAGTTAACCAATTCAACTACCTTACACCCCAAAACCAATGGGAAAATACAGGAGGTTAACAGGATGATTGTGCATATATTTCTTATGTACAACTTGGAGCAATCATGTACATGTGATAAGAGCCTTCCATATGTTCAACAAAATTATTATGGAGCTCTCCGTAGCTATATTGACCAAAAGACTTTTTAGGTGTGCTTAGGGTTCTATGCATTGGCCACCATTGCATCTACATAGGAAGAGTACTCCCACAATAATACCGAGGTAGATGGAACAACCAAATTTGTTTAGTTGATCCAATAAATCTAGCAATAGGTTCATGATATCTTGTAGAAATCCAATTCTAAGTATAAGCAATGACATGACCAACGTTGAGTTCCATGCAAGTTTCATGTTGGTGATCAGGTGTGGGTGACTCTATAGAAATAGCACCTTGTAGGCCCCCATAGGAAGCTCAAACTACTTAGATATGGTCTTTACTGTAATTTTCAACCCTGTACAATTAATCGTTGCAAACATATTCTTTGATAAAACAAAAAATATACAATGGAAACCACACAAATTTACAGAAAGATTTTATCCTTGAAACCCTAACCCAAGAAAACAAGAAAGTTTTTTTTCGTTATTATTTTTCTATATAGTATTATAACACCATATATAACTTGTGGCATACATGAACCACCAATCCAACCATAGTTCCTTAACTAAAACTGCAAAACCACCATGTGCCACAAAATTACTTTTAGCAAAACCGTGGGCCAAATACCATGCAAAAAACCACTCATTTTCCGAGGTGCTACCTCGAATCCCATCTAGGGGGGTTCCCGCCCCCTCTACATACCCTCCACACAAGGGGGTTGGCCCCCTAATATACGTGGTGCATATAATTTGTGCAAAGAATATAACAGATACTCAACATTCTCCTACTTGTTGTTTTCTCTGCATATAGGGGCCACGAAAGTACACAGTCAAAAATTCAAGGAAATGATGCACATTGTTTCTCTACATCGAGAGAAATTTTTAGTGCTCACAATTTGTTAATGCATCTGCAACATTCTTCAAAGTATCCACCTTTACAAGCAACACCTTCTTGTCTTCAATCACATCGCTCACAAATTGATATTGAACATCAATATGCTTTGTCTTTGAATTATAATCAGGGTTTTGCACCAAGAAAATTACATGTCGGTTGTCACAGTATATCCTTATAGCTTGTTGTACTAACCCCATACCTAAACACAACCTCTGAAACAAAATTGCTTCCTTGCTTGCATAAGTGGTTGCCTTATATTTAGCTTTTGTATTTGAAAGTGCTATTGCAGACTCTCTCTTACTAATCCAAATGATTAGTCCTCCAAATAGGTTGAACACATATCCACTTGTAGATCTTCTATGATCTAGATCTCCAGCCTAGTCTATATCAACAAATCCATGAATTCCCAACACTATGTCTAATCCTAGTCTTCCTTGGTAGGATAATCCATATCTAATAGTGTCATGCAAATACTTGAAAACCGTCTTCATTGATGTCCAATTCTCCCTCCCTAGTTTTGACATATACCTACTCAATACTCCCACTCAACGTTCAATATCCGATCTGGTATATACCATTGTATACATCAAACTTCCAACTTCATTAACGTATGGAAAACGAGACATGTCATCTTTCATTTCCTATGTGCAGGGACATTGATCTGTAGATAAATTTACACCTATATGAATAGGGACCTTTGCCAGTTTACTTTCCTACATATTAAGCCTATGCAATATTGTCTCAACATACTTCCTCTGACCTAACCAGAGTTTCACGTTTTCTTGATCTTTTTTAGTTTGCATGTCAAAGATAAAATTTGCAGCACCGAGATCCTTCATGTCAAATTTAGAGAACAAATGAGTTTTCACTTCTTGAATGGTTTTCTTGTCATTTCCAATCAACAATATATCATCCACATACAACACCAAAAAAAAACGTGATCACCAACTAATTTAAAATACACACAACGATCCACTTTTCTCCTTATGAAGCCAAGTCATTATATATGTGTGTGTGTGTGTGTGTGTGTGTGTATCAAATTTTTTATACCACATCCTTGGTGATTGCTTCAACCTATCCAAGGACTTTTTAGGCCTACATACCAACTCTTTCTTATCCTTCACTACAAATCCTTATGGTTGCTTCATGTAGATCTATTCTTCAATATCACCATGTAGGAATGTTGTCTTCATACATATCTGTTCTACCTCAAAATCAAAAGTAACAACAACATATAAACAAATCTAATATAAGCTAACTTTGCAATAGGAGAAAAAAAATCACCAAAGTTAATTCCTTTCACCTAGGATTAACCTTTTGCTACTAACCAAGCTTTGTATTTCTCCAATTTTCCTTCTACATTCATTATCTTCTTAAATACCCATTTGTTTCCAATGGGTTTTCTTCCAGCTAACAACTCCACTAGATCCCATGCCTTATTCTTGTCCAAGGCTTCCATTTCTTCAAACATGGCCTTTTTCTAGAGTTCACCATTCCCTGAATCCACTTCTTTGCTAACACTTCTAAGATCATCATTAGTAATAAAAAAAGCAAAATTTGAATGGAAATCAGGTGGAGTATGCCTTTCTGACCACCTTCTTTCTCAAGCCAAATCTTCTCAAAATTGCAGTATGTGGTTCTTCTTCTTATTATTATTGTTATTTTATAGATTCTGAATCATCATCCTTTAGTTCAAATTCTATCTTCTCTGATTCTTTCTCCCTTGGTAGGATTTAATGTTTGATAACATCTTTCACTTATATAAATACCACATCTTAACTATATGCAACCTTCTTTATTTCTAGGTTCCAAAGTTTGTAACCTTTTAAACCATCTTTATAAGCAATAAAGATGCACCTTTCCGATTTTCTATCCAACTGTAGTCTATTTTCCTTTGGCACATGTACATATGCAGTATGGATGTAGGATTGTTGAGGAGCAGCCGTCTACCTCTGTGGACGAATGAACCAACCTTCGCCTCATTTTTTGGTCCTGCAGACAAAGTAGGAGTTCGCCTCCTTTTCATTCCACAGTGTCCATGCCTGTTTCAGGGCTATGCCAACTTCACTTGTTGGATTTTGTCACAGTCTTGTTAATGCTGTCATTTGGTTTAGTTTTGTTCATGATGGAGTCTGTTTCAGTTCTGTCCATGCTAAGACTCAGCAAAGTTCTACCTCTGCATGTATTACTACCTGGTCATTTTACGATTTTTTTGGACAAGTCAATGCTCAAAAAGTCTTGCTCTCCGATGTAAGTCCACTGCTAAATCCATAGTCAATATGGAGAGAAGTACTTTGTCAATTGCCATACTCACAACAAGAATCTTCGAGGCTTGCCTCGCTGTAACTTTTTTTGTATAATAATAGGAGTAGACTAATTGAGAAAAAAAAATATATTGAAGGCATTTAGATGCTTTTTAACCGAGTCTCCATCCTTCATCCTCGAGTTATACATCTTTTTTTGCAAGAACAATTGTTCACTAGGGACTTAGACTAATAGAATGCCCCTAATTTGTCCCATAAATTCTTTGTTGTAGCTTCCCCTAACACATTTAATAATATTAAATATAAGGGACACAACATATTGTTCTCTTTTCCTTTTATCCAACTTCAACCAATCTTCTATTGACATCACTGTTGATGCAGAGCCTAGATCCACAACAATCCACTCATCTTTGTCCACTAACAAGTCTTCCATTTTGAGTTTTCATAGCTCATTCTACCCATTGAATCTCTTGATCTCTATTCTTGAATTGCTCACCTTTTTTATCACCACAAAAATCAATTCCACAAATCTCCCACTATAACAAGGTCTACTACAGGCCTGAGCCAAATCATTTAGCCACAAAGGTGTCCCCTTGAAGCGACAACCACTCTAATACCAAATGCAATTTTTAATCATGTACAATTAATCATTACAAACACATTCTTTATTAAAATAGAAAAGATATAATGGAAAAGTTACACACAAATTTACACAAATATTTCATCCTGTAAACCCTAACCTGGGAAACCCAACAAGCTTATTTTCATTATTATTTTTCTATACAGTATTACAATATAATATATAACTTATGGCATACATGAATCTCTAATCCAATCATAGTTCCTTAACTGAAACTATAAAACAATGGGCAAAACCACCAAGCACCGCAAAATTGCCTTTAGCAAAATTGTGTGCCAAAGAATACTGAAAATGGACGCACAAAATTGCCCCCCTAGGACCCTCTAATGTTTGTGGTGCACATAAGTCATGCAAAGAATATAATACATACCCAACACTTACAACATCACAAAAAGTTATGGGTGAGAATGCTTTTGATTCAAGTATCCCCCCTTTCCTTAACTTGCACCTAGTGTTTAATGTGGAATTGTTTCAACCATATTTTCCACCTCTCTTAGACACCTTAGATGTGATTGAGCATTTATCCTCTCCTCCTAACTACAATGAACAAGTTATAGTGGATCAAATCATGGACGCCATGATTAAAGAAAATTTCCAACATAACATACAACTTAAGGTTTTCCATTGTTTCTCAATAATAAATAAGCATTCGAGCCTTGTTGTAACACAATTTGGAGGGATGTAATCGCCACATCTCTTCTCAGAGATAAGCTACCATCGCCTGAGCTAGTTTATTTCCATTATGTTTGTAAGCTTATTTTAATATTTGATATTAATGAAATGAAGTGTCACTTTTGCTATATCTCTGTATTTATGGTTATGTCTGTAATTTGTTGCGTTCCTGTTTAAGTTTGGATCATTTCCATCGAACGATTGTCATGCATCCTTGATATCTTATTTTCATAAACACATGGAAAAGGATTTCACTAGACACTTTGCAAGCACACTAATGACAAGGGAAACCTAAATTGAAAACAAACTTGCATTCTACTAACAATGTTTACCTCACTAAGAGTCAAAACATACAATGCCATAGACAATTATTAACAAAAGTTGACTATAGGGTTTCATTTGACCACATAGGGAAGCCCCTACCTATTATAGATGTCAACATTTAAAACCATAGAAAATGATTAATTGTTGCAATGCACCTTGGCTAACATGACTTATGAAAAGAGAAAGAAACATGAGAACACTCCCACCAACTCTTTGAAGAAACACATCCCAAAACAACAAAGTTGTTTCTACTAAACTTAAAACCTCCCTTCAAAAAAAACAATTGCAACCACAAACATAATATCTATTCTCCAAATCCAAAATAAACCATATTAAGGTTGACACTAACTTCTAAAACCTTCGTAACACCTTTGCACTTGCTTACTTATGTCTCTTCTTCCCTTAATAAATAATATCTTATAAATCTATAGTTCTATTTTAAATATTGTTTCCTAATTTCCATCCTAATTACTAATATTATATAATATATATATATATATATATATATATATATTATATATATATATATATATATATATTATATATATATTCTACTCACCATATAAGGTTATATTAAAAAATTAAATTAAATATGTGTGTGGGTGTGCTAATATATGTATATGCAAGAGATGTTATGCACAACGTTACTTAAAAAAAAATTAATGTTACTTTAGAAATCAAAGGCTCGACCATAGATAACGGTACTGCAATCTTTCACCTTTATTTTACATGAGACTTTATATAGCTGAGATGAAGTAAAAAATTAATATATGTGTGTGGCATGTGGCTTGGGGTGGGGGCTAATATATGTATATATGCCATAAATGTTGTTTCATACCTTACTTAAATAATAATAATAATATAATAATAAAATAAAATAATAATTTACTTTAAAAAATACAATGTTCGGACCATTACAATAGGATACTTTCATTTTTCACCTTTATTTTACATGAAGACTTTAGATTCGAAATGAAGTCATTGAAATTAACAAAAAAATAAAAATAAAAAAATAATAGTATGAGGATATGATTCATTCCTTTCATTGAGTGAGATCTAATGGCCTATATATGTTGTGTAATGTATGCAAACATTTTTATGAAAATAAAATAAAAATAACCCTATAAAAATTAAATAAAAAATAATAATAATAATCCATGACATTGACCCATGGTTGAGGCGGGGACTCATTCTACAACCCATTGTGGAGGCAATGTGTAAGTATGTCTGCCACTCTTAAAATAAAAATATAATATTTTTAAATAGAAAAGCAATGCAGACTATAATAGAAAAGAGAAAAAAATATTTTATACATATTTAATTAGTTGTTGATATGACCCAATATAATTTAACGTAAAGTAATTAAAAGTTAATAAAAAATATGTGAGAGGTTTGAACTTTATATATATCTATATATAGAAAAAGAATGTTAAAATAAAATATCCAATGTGGGTTATGATAAAATATTTTAATATGAATTAATATTGACTTATACAAAAAATTATATCGATAACAGAAAAACTAGTTTAATGTGCTCTCATAAAATGACTCAATGCACATGTTATGTAATTTCTATAACATTCAAAAACATAATTTAAACAATAAAAATTTACACATTGTTTTTTTGCACTCTAAAATAAGTTTTCATTTGAAGAAATTTGATCATTCTCCACTCATGTTAGATCCGTGGTTAAGATGGATCTATGATGGTTTTAGGAATTTGTGTTATTAACCCATGGTATTCATGTGGAATATAACTTATTTCAAAGGGAAATTAAAGTAGCCTAGATCCTTCTTAGTTTGATCTTATTTTTAGATACATAATTAGTTGTATACAGAATCCATGTAGTGTGTAATGGTAAATTTTATGTGTGGTGGGGAAATATTAAGAAAAATGTAATTATTATATTTTAACTAATATTTTTTCATACTTCCATCCACTTTTACTAGGTTATATTGTGAGAAATATAATCTTATAATATTACATTTTACCAAATATTTCTCCTCAATTGATCCACTTCTTATTGTAATTTTTCTTTATATTTGAAGTTTGAAAGTAAACAAACTCAAATATAAAATTAGTAGGGATGAGGGGAAATATTGAGTAAAATGTAATAATATTACATCTTAATTAATATCCCCCATCCTCACAAATTTTTATTGAGTGAGGATGGTAATACATATTGTAATATTATATTTTATTCAAGATTTCCCTTCATCAAATTCATTTTTTATTAAAATAATAATTTATATTTGAGGTTCATTGAGCCAAAAGCCGGTGTGGTAGAGGAGATGTTGTAATGTAATATTTAACATTTTTACTAAGTCAAATTACATAAAAATAAAATTAAATCTTATAAATAAAAGTTAATAAAAAGATTAACCTAAAGTAAACATTTTAACTAGGTAAAAATATATAAATAATAAAACAAAAATTAAAAGATTAAGCTCTGAAAAATAAAATAATGTTTAACTATTTGATAATCAAATTACATAAAAATAAAAATTAATAAATCTAAAAGATTAAAATTTCAAATAATAAAGACTGATTAAGTGGGTCCAGAAATAAAATACATAAATAAGAATAAAAATAAAATACAACTAAATTAAACCTATTAATTAAAAATAATGAAGGTATCTACCTATGGTATCAATGTGGATGATGCCTTAATTTTTAAAGGGGGAAATAAATATGAGCCTAGATCCATCTTAACTAGGAAGATTCACCAAAGCTAAGAGGGTAAATCCTCTTTGATCAGCATCCTCTTTAGAGTGGAAATGAGCATTGATCCTCTACGGCTATGTAAAGTAGAGATGTAATTATTTAACATTTGACTTGGTAAAATAAAAACAAACATAAAAATAATTATAATTATAATAATAATAAACAATCTAGATCTATCTTAATCCCTGATCTACCTAGTGGATAGAGGGATCAAACCTCAATCCTTGTTAAATCATAAGTTCCCAATTTGCACCTTAAAAATTAGAGTCACAGCCAGTCAATTTTAAACTTAAACCTCACCTAAATAATACCAACAAATTATCATCTCCTCTAAATTTTAAATAAATAAAAAAATAAACCCAAAATAAATAAAAAATAATATAAAATTGAGATTGAGAAAAAATTCGGATCACACTCTTTGTGGAAGATTTTTGATCCTCTCCAATGTATTCTTTGGGCCCTCCACACATCATTAGGGATGGGAGAATTTTTATGATCACAAATAAGTGCTATGAGGCCTTTAATAAAGGAAGATGACTCATTCACGGTTGAATGAAAATATTACTAGCAATTGTCCCAAAAGGTACAAAGAGAGGCCAATAGGAATATTAAATTGGAACTGTTGAATTTTTATAGAAGAGTTAATTGGTTTGTCGAAAGCCTTGTGCAATCACTTTTCTTTAGATGTTTTGTTTATATCTATATTACAAAGAACACATTGTATGTCTTATTTCATTTTAGAGTAAGTTAATTACCCAAAATCAAGAGGTTAAATTAATTACCCAAAATCAAGAAACCTTTATAGATGGCCAAGCATATACAAAGCTTGCGAGTGACGAAGGCAATAACCACCATGAATATCCCGTACCAATATATTTCATTGAAAACCATAATTGTATATTGCATTTAGAAAGTCAAAACATAATATTAGAAAACATGTTGATATATTGTTATTAAAAAGTTAATTCCATTAGAAACCCTGATATTATTATTATATTTTATAAAGAATATTTACATATATAGAATGATACTACATGAAAGCCATAATTGTATATTCCGATTAGAAAGTCAAAAATAATAATTATTATAATAATATAATTAATAATAATTAATAATAATATAATTGAAATGATAAAATATAAAGATTCATAGTAATGATCAAAACAACCCAATCTGCAAATTGACAATTGGACATCTTCATAGTAAAGGCATTTTAAGAATAAGCATAACTTTGGAAGAAAGATGAAATTGATATGTTCATGTCAAACCTTTTTTTTACCTGTGCAAAAAGTTGACGAACAGTTTTGGACATATGTAAAAAGTTGCTGAGGAGAGGTTGAGATTGAAAATATATAATCATTTTGGGCGTCTGTGGTGGGTGAGAAATTAAAGGTTGAAATTGAATTAATTTTTCATGATTATAATTATGATAGTATGTGATAAAAGATTAAAAAAATAAAATCCCAAAGTAAAAGTTGTTCCAAATAAATTTACTTTATTATAAAAGAACGTTGTATCTTCGTGCATATTGTTCTATATCTACATACCTATTTGAAAATGGAAAAACACCCACTTTAAATTCAAACTATACTCCTCTATTAACTAGAAATACTTTATCAATATGAAATCATATACCATGTACCTCTCTTAATTATATCCACTTTATTAATGTGGATCCATGAGCTGGATGACACTTGTGGCCATATAAATGTTTAAAGTCAAGAAGCTTGGTGATAATCGAGCAGTTAAATAATATTTTTGAATTTTAAATATTTAAAAATGGTATATTTACTCTGCATCAAAAGATACCTTTAATGGCAGAAAAGGGAAGTTGCTTCGCTTTTACAATTTCTAACTTCAAAAAACAGGAAGCTGCCTTTACTTTTATTATTTCGAAAAACAATGTGATAGAATTGAATAAAATATCATAGTCTGAAATGAACAAAATTATAATAAAATATAATATATTAGACTGGAATGAATAAAATTAAAATAAACTATTGAACAAAGAGAGCTGATGGACAAGGCATGACAAGGACTTTGTAGAGTGAATCCCCTAATCTTGTAGAGTAAATCCCATCATATTACAGAATGAAATAACACTCTAAAGGATTTACCAAAGACATTACAAAAATCACTATCACAGTGGAGAGCTGCTTCACAAGGCAGGACATGGATTCTGCTTACAGGATGTAATCCCTTCATTCACCACAGAAACTCTTGTTGTTGAAGATGAGAAGCAACACAAAAGTTAGTCATTCCACATCTATTACAAACTTACAACAATATTAACATCCTGCAAATATTCTCGTCTATGAGGAGCTGTGGGGGCCTATAGATTACAAGAGAATAGCAAAAATTCTTCAAGATGATTGGCAGCACGAAGAAGTATTTACAGATGATGATCATGCAAAGCAAAGGAAATTTTCTTTAATTTTGATATGTCATGGTCGTAAGCTAGATACATTTGAAGAAACATCTTTGTTAAGCCATGGACAATTAGTATGTAGCTTTACTTTTCAACTGAAAATACTTAGGCATCCATATGCACACAGTAAAGATATCATAACCTACAACTATCATTAGAAAATCTAATTTACAGATTCGAACCAGTTATGTTTATCAAAGATGAATAGGGTATTATAAAAAATAATATTCAACAAAATTCATTTTACCAGTTTACTGACATGCAAATCATGTGACAGCATCCAGAGGTTTTTTCAGCAATTGTCCACATTTTCCACACAGTCGCCAATCCTTTTTTTGGTGAGCTTAAAGAGCAACAAAATTGCTCCAGAGTCATTCCATTCAATTCATCTAATTCCACGGACATTGTCAATTACTTCTTGGTCCAATAAGGTAGGTCATCTCCTTCTCCTCATAGTAATTTCAACAATTTTCCTTCAACCGAGCATTTTGGGTGCCTGCTTGAGGTACTGGAGAATAACGAAGATGAGCCTAAGAAGGACAATGACGATCAAGAAAGGTAGAGACCATCATCAACAGTCTGCGGTTCCATAAAATAAAGAACATGACAAATATTTTACTTAGAAAACAAGATGTTAATAAATGGGTTCCTGGAAGTAGTTGAATATAAGCTAGTTTGGTTTGTTTTGGTGATTATTATAAAAAGGTAATGGTCAGTGAGTTTTTTTCCTTGCCATTTTCAAATCTTAACAGATCCAATGGGGAACATGCCCACTATTTCCAAAGCTTTAGTACAAGCATCATCAACATTTGTTATCGATAAGGAACTTACTTGTTCTATATGCCTAGGTACTTAGAATATTCATTTTTTTTACATTGTTATTTCAATGATTTATCTGTATTCTAACAACAGACAACAAAATCCGAAACTTCTACCTATAAATCTATGTGCATATGTCGTTGTGGAGCCGAAGCATTAGCGCGATGCCACTTATTTTGTTCGAAATGTATGCCAAAGGTGAGTTAAACCAAGCACTCATTTTCATTATTAAATCAATATATTTTCGAAAGAACATATATAATTGATTCAGGCTGTCATTTCTGTGAATTCTGTTGGTGTAGGTAATTAAATTATCCGAGGAGTGCCCTATCTCTGTGCAACACAAGGGCAACCAGGTCTTTAAACTTTATGGAAGGATATATTTACAATTTGATTATTACCCTTGGTAAAGAGAGCTAGTCCCACACCAAATGTGTGGTAGTGATACAAAATACACATCATGATACTCAACTTGGTCCATTTCTCAGATGGCACGGGGTCTAAAATATAAAACAATTTGAAAATGGTGCAAATGCAATCCTTTGTACCTATATGAAGATACAGATAATGTACACAATGCCCCGTGATGCATCAAGGTTCTGCCCTGGGACCTGATTTATATTTTGTTTTTTTCGACTGAGATCTGCATCCTTACTGAATTGGGATTGTCAGAATGAGTGGGCAGCCAGGAACTTTGTCTACATATAATGTTTATATGCTAATAATGTTGTTTTTGACTTGGAAATAGAGTAGCTCAGCTGTAGCTTTATATAGTACCATTGTTCTAGTAGTAAATGGAAGCAATTATTAGGTAAGTCTGCAGAACATAAAAAAGATCAAGAAGACATTTTACAGGAAAGCATGACAATAAGCAGAGGGGTACCAATACCATATAAAACCTTCTATAGAGCACCAAGAACATGTCTTTTAACGCATAAAAGTTGTATTAAAGCAAGTGAAACTTTTACCATTGATGAGAGAACTGAACATTAGGAGCATGACCATTGCACTTCACTTTAACATATGGTCTACACATTGAGATGTGTTTGGTAGGTTATAACTAAACATATATACAATGAAAGTATTCGTTGGCTTCTAAACATATGTACAATAAAAGCATTCTATCACATATAGTTGTAATTGACAATGAATAGCTAATCATATATGAATGATGGGCTATGAGTTGTTCTTGCAATTGATGCCGCATTTTCCTTTGTGCATCCCTTTCATGGATGTGAATTGTTATCTTAAGAATTTTTCTTATTTTATTTAACAACTCAATGGTTGGGCGCAAACGGTAAAGCGGCAATGATTGTTGGGGCAAGATCCTTGTCTGCGTATCTTGTAATGTAAGTTCTTGTTGTTGAATTTCCTGGCAACACTCATACAACATTTGTAGGTAGCCTGTATCCATACCTGTTGTCATCCAAAAAGGAAACATAGTAAGTGACAATGGATATGTTTGACGATTTGTTGAATATTTAAAATAAATTAAACGTTTCCAAACGAGTATAAAATAATATGAAAGTAAATGTAATAGCAAGCAAATGTATGTGAAATTTGGTTATGTAGTGAGTGGTGTTTACCATGTGGGTAATTATGGAAGACAGGTTGTATGATTGGCTAAAGTGTATTAGCCTGAATAGATTTTGATGCGAGCAATGATTCCTCTTGCTGTCTACGCTTAAGATATGGATTCTTGTGCATTTGTGCAATGCGTGAGAATGGGAATCCTGGATTGATGTGTATGTCTGCCAATGACCGCACTCTTGAAATTGTAGTGAACGTTAGCCCTTGGCGTTCTTTGGTGCCGATGTCTACTGTTGCTTTGTATAATGTCATCCCTTGTGACTTGTGTATCGTTAAAGCCCATGCCATTTGAAGT
>APFE030127037.1:33010-57293 GCA_000404065.3 Pinus taeda | reverse complement strand
AAGTTACTAACTTTTTATAACAATAATTTTTAAAGCTCACAATATTGTGAGCAATAACTTTAAAATCAATTTTGGAATCAAAAGGTAATACTACCATTTATCAAAGGATAAAATTAAGTGGTCAGAAACTATAACCATAATAATTAATATCATCACAATAATGTTTTTAAAATTAACTCTAAAATAAAAAAGTGGTGTTATTAATAACACCATTTTTTGAAATTTAAAAATTCAATATTTTAAAACCATAGTGTGAAAAATATATACTATTGCAAACAAAATCATAAAATCAATTACAAAGTGTGTTGGAAAGTAGGAAAATAAAAATTCAATATTTTAAAACCATAGTGTGAAAATATATACTATTGCAAACAAAATCATAAAATCAATTACAAAGTGTGTTGGAAAGTAGGAAAATAATGAGGGCGGCTAGGGTGTTGGAAAGTAGGAAAATAATGAGGGCGGCTAGGGGAAGGAAAGTGTGAATCAATAACTTTGGGAAGAGCTCCTTCCATGCCACGTGTTCCACTGTGTGTCATTGATTTGGTGTTAGATGATTGAAACAATGTGTGTCATTGATTTGGTGTTAGATGATTGAAACAGTTCCTAACACTGTGTGTCATTGATTTGGTGTTAGATGATACACACAGTGATTTGGTGTTAGATGATTGAAACAGTTCCTACCACTGTGTGTCATTGATTTGGTGTTAGACTACTGAAACAGTTCCTACCACTGTGTGAAACAGTTCCTACCACTGTGTGTCATTGATTTGGTGTTAGACGATTAAAACAGTTCCTACCGTCGGATTAAATACCGGTATTAATCGGTTACAATTCATAACATATTCTCTGCCACAATCCGGTAAGACTCGTATTAATCGTTTACAATTCATAACATACTCTCTACCACAATCCGTTGTTAATCGTTTACAATTCATAACATACTCTCTACCACAATCCGTTATTAATCGTTTACAATTCACCAGGTATTCTCTACCACAATCCGGTATTAGTCTATTACAATTCATAACAATATTCTCTCCACCAATTCTACTAGGTTCGTTGTTATCTCATTTTAACACGCAAACTAGGCAACATCCACATGCGCTCATTTTTCCGCAAACCAGGCAGCGTCTATGAGATAAGAATTGAATATCAAGATTCATCCACAGGAACCAGTGTTCGCCAGGCATAGACTTGAATACCAAGATTCATCCACGAGAACCAGTGTTCGCCAGGCGTAGGCGTGCATGGATAGATGATAAGCTCTCCAATGTATCTGCCACAACGAATATAATATGTTTCAATCAGTTTAAGGTATACAAACGTATATATAATATGTTTCCATTGGATTTTTGTTGTTTTCCCTTTAGAATAAGGAAATCTTTGCAATATTTGAAAGCATATTGAAATGTATTGTTGTACTTGAAACAGATCTCCAGAATGAATGGCGAAGATTATTCCTAGAGTTCTAGGATTTCATTCTGGGATTGATTATCGCTCTAAATCAGATCATGTCGTCCATCTGAGTGTCCATCCTCTACAATCATATCGTCCATCTGAGTGTCCATCCTCTACAAGGCACTCAGAAATTCCAAACCAGGTATACATATTTAGATACTATTGACTATCCTTGTGATAATCATTATAAACAAATGATATAAAGTTGAATTAACAATTTCACAAAGAACAAATTGAAAAAGAAAATAGTCATCTCATAAAAAACTTCATTCGAAGTCAGAAGTCGGAATATTCAATATGCTAGGAATGGCCAGTATATACATATATGAATAACAGCAAAATAATATTGACACATAAAAGGGCTGAGGACCATTTCCAAAGAAAATCTATTACAAGTGGGGTGCATGTTCCAGTGCGAGGGGCGGTAGCCAAATTCAAAGTACTTAATTAAAAGGGCCGAGGGTGGGCAAGGGCCACTTCAAAATAAAATCTGTTGCAAGTAGGGTGCATATTCTAGACAGAGGGGCCATAGCCAAATGCAGAGCACTTAAGTATAATTAACCTGAAAACCCTAAACTTTGGTGTATGAAAACCATAGTTTACTTTTGTGCTGGCAGACTATTAAAAAACCCTTTAGGTTGTCGAGACTTAAGTGTTGCCATGGTCACCGCCTCGGCAAGAATAGGGAAACCTGAATATTCAAACGGAAGTGGAATAAATGTTAAAACCTTGAAATGAGGCTCGAAAAATAATTAAGGGTTATAATCTAGACGAAAGATTAAGAAAATGCCATATCCTGCACTAGAGTGAACCTGTAGGCAACCTACACAAAAAGAAAGGGAAAAACGTCTTAGGGTTTCACTCATCAAAAGAAAGGGAAAAACGTCTTAGGGTTTCACTCATCAAATGAAGAGAAGGAACGCTGCTAAGACTAGAAGTTAGAGGTAAAAGAAAACGTATACCTGTGACAAGAGAACAAAAAACATTTCCGTTGTCTCTCCATCCAGTTATAATTACCTTACTTGCAGACAACAAAGAAAAAAATTAATTAGACTAAAGCGATGGGAATCCCAAAGATTTCTCGAAACTATTAAAAAAATACCTTCGAAATCTTTAAGCTAGAATGACCAATAGTTAATTCAGGACTGGAAAATGGACGGGATTTTGCGATCAACCCAAACGAGCAACAACAAAGTATGCCCTGCAAAAGAGACCCAAAACACCATTATCACAATAGATACGCAACCTTGTTGTGAATAACGAAAATGATGAAAACTTTACCACTTGAAAATGTAATTTCCTACCCTGTCAACAAACATGTATGAAACGCACCGAGCTGAGTAGAGAATGACCTCCAAGGACTAGTTAACCAACCATGCCATAAAATCCAGAAAATAACAAAATTAACAGTAAAACCCTATCTACAGACAGAAGTGCGAAATGAAAAGTTGGGGTGGAAACCCCAAAGGTAGTTACACCTCTACCGGCCAGAAGTAATTTTCCCACCATCAAATCAAGATTAAGACAGGTGTACAACGAAGATGTGCAAGGATGAAAACATGCCAACAACTGGATCATCGAGAATTTTCCATTATAAATTAAGGACCAAAAACCATAGTTCGTGATATTAGTTCAATTAAGGGCCAGGAACCATAGTTCTTGATATTAATTCAAAAGCAGATGTAACATATACTTAATCAAAATCCCCAAATGTTAAGTTGTGATAAATATTGGTACTAATTTTATATATGCTTGATGGACCCCATCATATTAAAAAATACATATCCACTGAATATAATTTCGATCTAAAACATTGAGTGCAGTATTTATGTGTAAGAGCAGTGGCATACTGCTATGAGAAACCATGATAAGTGACATTTATATAAAATATAAAATAAATTACACCTATACTGTAATATAATAAAAAATCATTAGATTATATATATATAACTGAAATCATCATTCAATTTCATATATACATATGATTTCAATTATATATACATATATATAACAGAGATGTGAAAAAACGCAAATGCCAAAGACCTCTCGAATCTGTTTTTTCTATAATATATATCAAATATATGAAAGAATATCAGATACTAAAAATTTAAAACTTCCGTTTTTATTAATTTTAATTTAGATGGCCAAAAGAAGATAATGTGTATTAACTGATACGTGGCAAAACGCAGACGCTAAGCGCCTCTATGATCAGTTTTGTCTGTACAGGCATGGGAAGAACAAATTATTATAAAACTTTCAGGAGAACAATAATAAAACGATTACATAGCAAGTATATAAATTAATTTGGTACCAAATTGTGCGAGTCAGTTTCCACAAAACTTTTCTTTTTTTAATTTGAGGCTAGAATAAACCACACGATCCTTAGTATTCTTAACCTTATTATTCTTAATGTCTAACATATAGAACATATGGCCTATAGTCATTTTAATTCTGGATATATCAAATGTTAAGTCAATGATTAATTAAAGTTGTAATTTAATTTTTAGTTTAGGTTAAGATATACGATTAAATTTTAATTTACTTTTTAATTTAATTAGATATATAAATAGTTAAAGAATTTTTTTTTAAAGCTTAAACTTAATTTAATCTTTTTGTATCTAATTAAATTAAAATTAAAATAGATTTAACTTAATATATATTAACAATTATATTTATTTTTATTTATTTTTATTTTTATGTAATTTTATTAAGTTAAAGTGTTTATATAACAGAATTTTACCACATTTATTGTATATTGAGCTGTAGAGTAATGTGAGATGTATAATGTATTAAGTGTGTGGATGCTTCTTATAAACCATTTGCATTAAATATATGAATTCCATATTAAGAATTCACTAAATTACCAATTTTTTTTCACTTTCCTTCTTTTTTGTTTCTCTATATATATAGAGTTGACATCCAAATATTTTATTTAAGACAAATATTGAGATATTTTATTTAGAATCAATTTTAGTTTTTTTAATATAAAAAATTATGTTATTAACAAGTTAATATATTTTACTAAATATTTATTAAATGTTAAATATCAAATTTATATTTAACTTTTTAGAATATTTTTTTGATCCTTTGTATTTCTCTTGAATCTTGGGGTGTCTAAATAATGATGAATATTGGAGAGAAGATATACCAAATATCCATGGACTCAAAGACTCACCTTTGTTTCATATTGTGTCCTTTTATTTTTGTTCTTCGAAAACATAATGTTGTCCACTAGGATATCAAAATGAAAAAAATGTTCATAATTTCCTTGGATTTTCTTGAAGATGAAGGTTTTAATTGGTATGAAAATCTTGTTGGAAATTAAATATCACCACTTTCATAATTAGTCAAGGCATTTTTAAACATTGGCTTAATCTCTATAAGGAGAAATGTGAAAGAATTATTGCAGATGTGGCACAACAAGTTGAGGATAGGTTGCCACATGCACTTTTATCAGACATTATTCTAGCCTACTTCAACATAACATTGACTTGGCATATGTTAGGTCATGTTACCATCTTTCAAAATTTTGAACCTTGAAGATCATATTTCGGTGGAATTAAGGTACAAAATTATCACTAGATCCAAGATTTATTTTTGTGATCCAATCCTAGTTTCATGTCCATATATACAACAATGATGATAGGGTATGAGGATGAGCTTTGGAGGTAGTATCCAGTGCAGTTTTAGGCTTTCAAATAAAGATGTCAAATTATAAGGCACTTGAGGTTGAAAATTATTGTAATAACCAGCAGCAGAGGATGATATGTTTTGCAAACCTTTCCCAATCAATCATATGAGAAGCTCACTTTGATCATTGGATAATGTAAGTCTGGTCTCAGTATTCGTAAGATTGCTTATAGTCTCGAATGGAAATATAATTGAGCACTTGCACATAGGTATCACATTAATGTTCGGACATATTCAGGAAAACCTTTTGTGTCAATGAAGTAAAGCCTTATTTAGTTATAAAGAAGAGCTTCCCAGTCCAGCAAATGGTAAAAATTAATGAAAAATCTAAGATCCAATAAAGGTAGCATGGTTATTCTCCATAAATTGCAGTACAAATGTTGATCTGACATCCAAGAGAAAATGATTAAAATATCTGTTCTTATCAAATCTAGTTACTCACACAGACACTCAAACTTCTTTGATGTTCTATATATTTAGTTGAGGCAGTATTACACTTATTGGCATATTCATTAAAGATGAGTTGGCATGTTTTTGGCACAAACATCAGTGGTTTTAATAGTTATCGAGGTCATCTTCATCATATTTTAAAATTTGGCCATTTTGTCATCTATTTGAGGTAGTGTATATCTAGCATTACAAGCTTGGATTTCCATCTCAACTGATAGCATTTTATGTTTGTTTGAAATTAATTATTCAACCAAGAAAATTTTCCTTATGATTAATTGCCAGTCATTTTTTAACACAAAATTGTTGAGTGTTGGAGAACGGGTAATTGACCTCAAGGTGCGTGACATTGTCCTTCCTCACTTTTATCCATGAGGCCAATACATAATTGAGGTTGAGATATTAATGTTCTTAGTTTTCTTCAATCTATCTTGTCACTATACAGAAATAACAGATTTTGAACTCCTTACTCTAGTGCACATAAAAAACAAGATGATCCTATGACTATCTGGAACTTCTCAACCAATATTGTTCTAAAAGATCAATGGCAGTTGTTGTAATATATCAATCTTTCATGTTTGTAGCAATAAAAAATATTTTGTAATCTCATGCAAATCAAAAGTGGGATGATACTGGGACTTACTTACCATTCAAGTTCCAAAAAGTCAACAAAAAAAATTGCTTTTAAAACAACATAGGTTTCTTTTGGCATAGTTTAAATTACTTTCATGCTTTTTAATAGTAGTTTTCTTGCGTGAGACTTTTTCTAACTCAATCACAAAGTGTTGTATGGTATTTTATACAACCTTTTGTGCAAGATCAAGAGATCCATGCCTAGCAGTCAACTCTACTTATCATGACTCTAGTAATATGAAAAAATACATAGATAGATATGGATATGTTTTCTCATTTTTAATCAACACACCAGTATAGAAAATGTGTTCTACCAATTAGGGTTGTTGACAATTAAAGATAGATCATCTAAAACAGAGTCAATGTTCTGCATTAGAATTATGCATGGCCAGTCATTTACCATCATGACATAACAAAATATTAGATAAGACAAGGCTTGATAACATGTTGCAACTCAGTGTAATGATATAGTAAGAGCCAATTGCCCAAAGTTCATGGAAAGATGGCATATGGTTCTACCATTACCACATAAGTTATACATTATGATTGTGTAAAATGGTAATACTACAAAGGTTGCATTTTATAATACATCTAGAATGATACACGATGCCAAACAAGTAATTTTTAGTATTAGTCTCTAGATATTTTTGGAGTTACGATTGCTTAGACTTAGCTTGACAATTTGTTCGTGATGTTGATTTTGATTAGAAGAATTCTAACTTGTTTCCAATATTGATTTTTATACAATAACTATCATATGTTTTTTCTAGATATTATCCAGCACCATGGAAGCACTTCAAAAGATGTGCCAACAAAAGTACCTTCGACATTTTCATTTGTGTCCTCATAGGGTGATCAGAAGCCTATTTTCCAGGTCTTTATATTGTTCTTTTTTGTGGTAATAAATGTTGATTTAATGATCTTGGACATTGTAAATATATCATTTTGAAACATTATAATGTTGTATAGAGATTGCATCGAGTTTACAAGACTCTTCACGCTACTAGCTCCTTTTCTACTGCCTTACGGCGTTTTTTTTGCAACATCTGGTGCAAATGCTAGTTTATAAGTTTTAACCATTTTTAGCCATTTTCTTTAACAATGAGCAAAGATACATAAGTATTCAAAAATTAACCATGAAATTAATACAAAATAATATTATGAACATCACACACATAAGCAACACATAAAAACACTATATATACATGAAAACTCATAAAGGGAGAAAATCACAAACCTTTTTGTTTTGATGCAAATGGAAGTGCCAACTTCTCTCTATATTATATTTTGTAAACACCAACCTAGAGGAGGCTTCAACTTTCTTTGCAAGCATCGACTTGATGGAAGTAGCAACTTCCACTCTTCACTGAGCACCAACTTGCTAACTTCTTGAGCACCTACCTAAAGGAGGCTTCAATTATATATATGTATATGGTATTATTAATAACACCACATTTTGATTCAAGAGTTAGTTTTAAAAATTTTATTGTTAAATTTTTTATTATGAAGATAGCAATTATTATGATCATGGTTTTTAACAAGTTGTAATTTTATCATGGCAGGATCACTATTTGATTGAAGAGCTATGTTAAAGTTATTACTAGAAATATTATGAACTTTAAAAGGCATTGTTACAAAAGGTTGTAACTCTAATCTCAAAAAAATAAGAGTGTTATTAATAACATAACTTTTCAATTTGAAAGTTGATTTTAATGCTTTTATGCAAATATATGAGTTTTGTGAGTGTTTTTTTCGTAAAATCACTACAAAAGTACTAAATATGTTATGTAGAATTTATTTTTAAATTGTTGTTTATCTTTAATAAATTATAAAATTAAAATTAAAAAAAAAAAAAAAAAACTACAATATCTAATTCATTCTATTTTCCCAAAGATAAATCACAACTAAGTGCACAAATAGCTAAAAGAATGATTGATTTTATAAATTCTAAGTCTTATTAAGAGTTGAGAGCAATGGAGATTGATGACATAACATCCATTTTTCTGAAAATAAACAAAATGGTGAAAAAAGAATATTTACATAAAAAAATGCAGAGACTAAACTAGGGGAAATCAAAGAATCTGTATTGGCGTTGAATTCAAATTTTGATAAAAGGATCAGAGCATGATTTCCCTTTTGTTGGGATCAACAGGGTAAGCATCTCCCATGTGAGACATAAGAAACCTTATTTGTTGAAGCAAAGAGTAAAATGCCTCTCATGAAAAGGAAACAATTCTAAAAGGGTCCACCATTGTTAATCATTTGCACAAGGGTTTTCAATTATTATGGTTGGTTAGAACCCTCTTCAAAGAGAAGCCAACCTACAACCGAATAGAAAATTTCAGAATGGTTTATGATAGATTAATCAATTGCCCAAATCTTGATTTGGCAGTGTGGAAAAAGTGCAGAGAATTATTATCACCAACCAAAGTAGTGGAACCTAGAGCTTCTTCAAGTGAGTATGCACAAAGATCCCAAGTGATCGAATGAGAGTGAACTGCATGTTTTATTTTCTAAAAATATATTGTAATTTGTAATTTCAAAAGAAAGCATTTTAAGTTTTAAGTTTAGTTTGAGTCCTCATAAGGGCCGAGTAGAGTTTAGAGTAGTTTAAGTTAATTAATGGTAGTTAACAATTTTTTATAATTGTCTCCATTGTAAAGTTTCTACAAGAAAGACATGGATGAACCATTTTGGGGTTCCAAATTCCTGACTTCGGAGAGAAATTCCTGTGTAATGTGTCCACTTTTTCTTGGAGATATAATAAATCTTTCTCAATGATTCTAACTATCTTCTGAATATGATATGTGTTCCTTTGTTACTGTAATTCATTAATTGTTTTTCTCTTGGAAATGTGTAAGGAAGCTGTTGGTTATTTTTAGTAATACATATTTACTTTGCTTGGGAAGAGCTCACACTCCCTATAAACTTTAATTAAATAACCTTAAATTGTGCTGCATATTTCCATATATTCATTTTCTAAGTCTTTCATGCATTCTGCTAAGATTTATAATAAAAGATTCTGCAACTGCAACCTTCTATTCTGAATCTTCCAATATCTCATTCTATCGCCTCACTACAACTCTAAAATCATTTTCACAAATAACATGGCCATCTAGAAATATATTGTTATGAAACCATCTCAAGAAAAGATAGATCAATGCCTTAGAATTCAGCCTCTTCGAGGGGGCAACCTCCTTTACATTACATAAACGAAAAATTCTTCGATGATACAAATGAAAAAGCCTCCTTTCTATATATAGGAGTCTAAGGGGTCATTATATAATCAGAGCCTACATAACAATAATAATATAAGGGCACAATAATAACAATAGTGGGCTTCTATGGGGCACAATAGTAACAATATGGGCACTACATGGGTACATCAATATAATAAGGGGGTTGTACTAATAATAATAAGGGGTTACACTAGTAGTATATGGGCCTAACATGCCCCTCTCCTTCAAAAGTGTTGTCCTTAACGCTTGAGTAGTTCTTGATGCTTCTGTATAAAATTCTTGTCCTCCCATGTGGAATCTTCAGCGGGTAAGTTCTTCCACTGGATGAAATACTCTGAATTTGATCGATTTCGTAGCTGTCAGGTTCTTGTTTCTGTGACTGCTCCAAGTTCCAATATGATTTTTCCTTCCTCTTCAATTTCTAGCAATATTGTTTGAATTGGGATCTTTTGCAACTTTTAAATAAGTGGCCATACTTCTTCGTCCTTCTTCCATTCATCCCTTGCTTCATTTATCCAATTTGGTTGGATAATAGAAATAGCACAAAACAATGCTTCCACATCCTCATCCTTGAAGAGTCTTCCCATTCGGTAAGGTCGCCATTTTAAGTGCATGTAGTATTACCAACATTTCCTTCTCATAAATAGTTTGCTTGATATGTAACAGTAGAAATCCCCAATCACCTACATCAAAACATTTTTCACTACGATGTTGATCTACCTGTTGTTTCATTTGATTTTGCACCAAAGTGGCATTATCCTTTAAAAGTTGGAGAACTTGTTGTTGATGCACAATGTGATCTTTCACCACTTGAACCTTTTTCTTCTTGAAATGTCCTTCTATCTTTAGAGTTTGAGGAGTGATAATTTCTTCCAATCCTTTACAAGATATGGCCGAATTCATTTCTTGATGCTCGATGTGATCTTTCACTTCTTGAACATTTTTCTTCTTGATATGTCCTTCTATCTCGATAGTTTGAGGAGTGGTAATCCCTGCCAATGCTTTACAAGATATGGTCTGATTCATTTCTTCTATCTCTGCGGTTGGATCCTGGCGTATATCCTCTTCTTTTGATGTTTCTTGATCATTTTCTTCCTCCTCTTCATACTCTATGTAAAATAATTTCTTCTCAACACACTTATGACCTTTATTGCATTTGCTATCACAATTGTAACAAAGCCCTTTTTCTCTTTTTTCTTCCAATTGTTGTGGTGTAACCCTTGTAGGTTGTGGAAGGCTAGGAGAAACAACACTTCCATCTTTATAGTTGTGAGGGGTATGCTTCCTGGTTTCCATAATTTTGCTTTCCAGTATGTCACAAAGCCCTTTTACTCTTTCCAATTGTTGTGGTGTTGCTCTAAAGAAGGTGTTGCTCTTTGTATCCTCATAATGTGCTATCATTTCCTCCATGAAAATTGACCACGTAACAAGTTGTTTACGAGAACAAAGCCTTTTATACCATAAAAAGTGATCCAGTCTAAATATGAAGATGCAATACATACCTTTTGTAATAGTGGTACACCATGTAGATCAAAATATTGCTCCATCTGAAGTATCCAATTTACCGGATCCTTGCCATCAAACTTCCTCATATCACCTTTTTCTTGATTTTAGGAGTTCGATCTTGAAACGACTATAACTCTATACTTTCGGATCTTTAAGTTCTGAAATTGGGACCTGTAGTAGCCCTCTGTGTCCTCCTTCCAATGTCACCAGTCTGATCCAAATTGGATTCTCCAAGGAAGAGTTATGTGAAATCTTCCACACTGACCTGATTATAGATTAGTTCAGTAGAGTGAACTTGTATGACATGCCACAAGTCACTGTTTCGACCTTTAGCTCTGAAAAATATATACAAGAAACTATAGTCCGTCCTCTTTCTACAACTTCTTATGAAATTTCAATCCAATGCTCATAGAAACAGTTATGATGATTTTCCTCAGGTCACCTGTTTGGAATGTAATTCTGATTCTAGAAAAAGACCAACTTCCTTAGATCATATCTCCGTAAATATAGCGCAAAAGGTTCTGAAATTCAGACTCGAGATTTAACGCGATGTCTTCTCAAATGGGTTTTTGTTTCAACTTCTGAAATGTCGCAGAAAAAAAAGTTATAGCGAAAATGCCACGATGACCTATTTGGAGCAGTGAAACCCTAGAATTTAAAGCTCTGATACCAAATGTTATGAATCTAGCTCAAGAAAAGATAAAAAAGGTATATCAACGCCTTAGAATTCAGCCTCTTCGAGGGGCAACCTCCTTTACATTACATAAACGAACAATTCTTGGATGATACAAATGAAAAGACCTCCTTTCTATATATAGGAGTCTAAGGGGTCATTATATAATTAGAGTCTACATAACAATAATAATGTAAGGGCACAATAATAACAATAGTGGGCTTCTATGGGGCACAATAGTAACAATATGGGCACTACATGGGTACATCAATATAATAAGTGGGTTATACTAATAACAATAAGGGGTTACACTAGTAGTATAGGGGCCTAACAGCTTGACATAACTGGACCATACAAAGACCTATTCTCATTTGATTCTAGCCAAGTTAGATGTCTAGGCTTAATCAAGGATCTATGTGTATCATTAGTCCAATATCCAGCCAAGACAATTTTAATGGATGTGGTGGTAGCTGATATCCCACCCAAGTATGGAATGTTGTTATCTAGATCCTGGGGTGCCAAACTACAAGGATCTTTGCAACTTGACATGTCTTATGCTACCATCTCAGTCTTTGGCCAGCCAAAGGGACTGTACAGAGAAACTTTGATGAAGTATGTGGTCAGCAGCCAAGACAAACCCCAAAACTTTCCCATTTATTCCATGCATTCATACATGGATTCTTTCATCTTGTACAACACTGAGATTCATACCCCAACTGATGTTAAAATTTTGGCATTAAACCAGAATGAATTCCTAGATGAAAAGTCCACAGTTCAGATTCAAGAAGTCTCTAAGAATAGTCATATAGCAGTCACACAAGAAACACCAAACGAAAATGAAGATCCAAATTTTTCTGGTAAACAAATTGAGACAATTCGTGATAATAGTTCTAAACAAGAAATCTTGTGGTATCTAGAGTTTGATGGATCCGTTAATAAGCTAGGAGCAGGAGCAGGCATTTGGATTTACAACATGAAAAATGACTATGCTGAAGGGCATGCATATAGATTGAATTTCAAATGCACTAACAACATGGCCGAATATTAAGCCCTTCTGCTCGGGCTCAAAGTGATCAAAAGCCTAGGGGCGGATAGGATATCAGTTTTAGGAGATTCTGATTTGATAATTTAGCAAATGAAAGGTAACTTTGTCACAAATGACATTAGATTGAGATCATAGAGAGGGGAAGCAATTGAAATTCTCAACACCTTTCTAGAATCTCAACTCACCAAAATCCCAAGGAATCAAAATTTACATGTTCATAGCCTAGCAACCTTTGCCAGTACTTGCAAGCTGCCATTTGGTCCTACTCATCTTTTCACAACTAAAATCAAACACATACCAGGTGTTCCATACAATGTAAAAAATTGGCAAGTCTTTGACAATGACACTCAAATCAATAATTTCTTGACCCTCAAAGAAGAGTTTTCCAGCACAAAAATAGATACATGCTATGCAAGTGAAAATGATCAAATAGGCACAGCTGGGACACATATTTCTACGGAGACAGCAAACCAAATTCTGCATCCCACTAAGTTTGCTAAAACAGATTTATAGAAACTTGAAGAAAAAGAATTTGAGGATGCCATTGCAGCAGAATGTGAAGTCATTGATTTGAAGGATAATTTTTTACCTACAGGTCTCACCCCTTTGGAAGACATTTTTGATTCAAATGACATTTCTAGGAAACCTAAAATGCAGCCATTAAACGTAGAAATTGAGGACTGTTATATAGGAACTGCAGAGAATCCTAAAATCATAAAATTGTGCAAAGCCCTGCCCCCTGACCAAAAACTGAAGTATGTTGAACTATTTAAAGAATTTCAAGATGTTTTTGCATGGAGTTATGAGGACCTAAAGTCTTATGATACATCTGTTATCCAACACACCATACCTCTCAAGGAAAACCAAAAACCTTTCAAATAGAAACTTAGGAGGGTCAACCCTGTGCTCCTCCCTTTGATTGAGAAACAAGTTAAGAGAATGTATGAAGCTGGAATTATTGCTCCCATCAGATTCTCAGAATGGGTTTCAAATTTGGTGCCCACTAGAAAGAAGACAAGGGAGATTAGGTTGTGTGTTGATTTGAGAAATTTGAAGAAAGTCTCTTTAAAGGACAACTACCCCTTACCCAAAATGGATCACATTCTACAAAGGGTAGTGGGTGCTTCAAGGATATCACTGTTAGATGGATTCTCAAGCTTCAATCAGATCCTAATGCACCCTGATGACCAAGGTAAAACTGCCTTCAAAACCCCTTGGGGAACATTCAAATATGAAAAAATGCCTTGTGGACTCAAGAATGCAGAAGCAACTTTTCAAAGAGCCATGGATATAGCTTTTGCTAAAGAAATCCATGATTTTTTAGTCATTTACCTAGATGACCTTACAACTTTTTCCAAATCAGATCAAGAACACCTAGATCATCTCAGGCAGGTATTCTTAATTTGTAGAAAATATTGTATATCATTGAATCCAAAGAAATCATTGTTTGGCCTAGAAGAAGGAAAATTATTGGGCCATATCATCTCTAAAGAAGGCATTAGAATTGATCCGGACATAATACAAGATATCTTGCAAGTCCCTCACCCCAGAAACATCAAAGAACTATAAGCCTTTTTGGGGAAGATCAATTTTCTAAGAAGATTCATACCAAACTTGGCTGAGCTGATAAGATTGCTGAACAACATGCTGAAAAAGGATTCCAAGGTTAAGTGGACAATAGAAGCTAAGCAAACCTTTGAAGAAATCAAAAAAGCTTTGACTCAAACACCAATCCTCACAAGCCCCAATTTTGAGAAGGACTTTGTCATATTCTCATTTGTATCAGAACATACAATTGCTACTGTTTTGCTTCAAAAAGATGACCAGGGATGTGAAAAACCCATAGCCTTCTTTAGCAAGGCACTTAGAGATGCTCCACTCAAATATCAAATGATGGAGAAACAAGCATATGCACTTGTAAAGGCCATCAAGGACTTAGAGTTTACATCTTGTACTCTCATGTAATTACTTATGTGCCCAACACTGTTGTTAAAGACATCCTAACCCAAGAAGGAATTGAAGGCAAAAGGGGCAAATGGATAGCTACCATACTAGAATATGACATTGAAATCAAACCAACAAAACAGATAAAAGGACAAGGACTAGCTAAACTCATGAGTGAAACCAACTTTCAAGCCCTTGACATAAATCAACTGGATAATGAGTAGGAGATGGCGACTCCATAGATAAATCAAGCCTTTTTACAATCACCTTGGTATGCTGACATATGCTTGTATTATTAAACGTGCAAGCTCCTCCAGGATTATCCAAAACTAAGAAAAGATTTTTGAAAATGAAAGCTTCCAAGTTGTGTAATTTAGATCATGCTCTCTTTTGGAAAAATCATGAAGATGTTTTATTAAATTGTCTAATCAAAGAAGAAATTGACAAAGTACTTAAAGAGTTTCATGCAGGGGATTGTGGTGGACATTTATATTGGAAATCAACTGCAGACAAAATCTTAAGGGTTGGATTTTATTGGCCCACCCTATTTTTTGATGTAAAGAAATATGTAACTTCTTGCCACAAATGCCAAATTTTTTAAGGCAAGAAAAAGCTGTTGCCTCTACCCCTCAAGCTCATTTCCACTAAAATACCATTTCAACAATGGGGTTTAGACTTCATTGGGGAGATCCACCCTTCATCCTCTGGCCAGCATAAATGGATTTTGATTGCTACAGACTATTTTACCAAGTGGATAGAGGCCATCCCTTGTAGGCAAGCTAATGACTCAGTAATCATGCAATTCTTAGAGACCAACATCTTGTCTAGGTTTGGCTGTCCTGAGAAAATTATAACAAACAATGCTGTTGTCTTTAAATCTAAGAAAATGATCAATTTCTATCATAAATACCACATTACCATGGGCCATTCTACAGCCTATTACCCTCAAGGTAATGGTCTAGTTGAATCCTCCAACAAAAGCTTGATCAACATCATCAAGAAAGTCTTGGAGGAGAACAAGAAAACTTGCAATAAAAAGCTTGTAAATGCACTATGGGTAGATAGATTGACCACTAAGAGATCTATTGGGACAAGTCCCTATGAATTAGTTTATGGTATGGAGACAGTATTCCCTTCTTCTTTGGGAATCCCAGTGATAAAGTTGCTACAAGAGATACAGGCAGAACCTAATGGTATTCAGAGAAGGATCAATCAAGCTATTCACTTGCAGTAGACAAGAGAGGAGGTCTATCAAAGAGCTCAAGTTCTACAAGAAAATCTTAAAAAGATATTTGATAAAAGAACCAAAGCAGAGGATTTCTTCATTGGGGATAAAGTTTTAAAGTGGGATTCTAGGAGAGAAGATAAAGGAAAACATGGAAAATTTGATTTCCTGTGGAGAGGACATTTTATCATTCAGACTGTACAAGGAAGCAACACCTACTTTTTGAAAAGCCTGGATGGTACAGAGGCAGATGATGGGCCAGTCAATGGTCGAATGCTGAAGAATTATTTTGATCCGGTTTGTTGAAGAAATTAGCTCTTTAGTTTGTACATAACAATGTTTACTTTCTGCAGTTTATTACAGCAATAAGATAGGGAATAAGTTGCAGCAAATTTTGAGGAAAAGGCAAGGAATTGTGCCACCTTTGGGTATTGCATTTTAAGTTTATCAGAAGAAGCTAAAGAAGCAGTCTTGGGAGCTGTGAAAATGATAACAAATATTCAGACAAAGTATCCTAAACAGAGGTGCAACTATTTGAATCGATTCATAAGAATTTTATAGATATTGTAGAGGCACCAGTTTGTGTACAACAAAGGAGAAATATCAGAATACAAAAAGAATTGAATATAAGGCCATCTGACCTGCTGTTCTTGACTTTTCACCAGGACAAGCCATCCCCAAGTGGAGCCACTATTAGATTCCTATACCAATAGGTTTCATTTTTCATGATTGACTGGAGAATTGCCAAATATGTTCATCCTTTCCATGCTGCAAAGGTTCCATATTTTGAAGAATTTCACTATGTACAGTTGCTTGACTCTTATCATAGCTTGTGATTGGCCAAACAGCTTAATCTTGGCCAAGTTCATGTTTGAATTTTCTTGTCTTAGAATAGAGAGTAAAGGTCTGTCCAAACAGTTCAAGCTTGGTAGATGAGTAGATAGGTAGAGAAGCAAAGGAGCCCAACTGCTTAATCTAGGCCCTTGGAAGAGATAAGGGTAGACTTAGATAGGAGGACAGCCAAAAGAAAAGAAGAGAATTAGGGTTTTTTAGTTCAAATGCACCCAATGAAAATGAAGAAAAATGTTAGGTGTACTAGGTTGGGTAGGCAGTTTTGATGTTGTAGAAGAAGGTTTATGAGCAATTTGGTCCTTTGGAACAGGTTTCATCTCATAAATATCATAAGGTGCTATGGCAAGGTGGTTACAAAACAAATGGAGCATGACTAATTTCCCTCCTCATTTTTCCAAGAACACTTACTAGCATCCCCCCCAAGGACAATGAGATCTGCTCACTGCCCTTAGTCCACTTCATTTCATGGAAAACACTAAGTGAAACTGTGTTTTCACCTAGGCAAAACAAGCCACATTTCCTCTGTAAAATGTTTTTATTCCATTATGCCAAGTTTCCCAAACTTCACAACTTGGTATCCTTTCATTCCCCCGTGCCTAAGTTTTTCACTCTATAAACTTAGCATTTATTCATACATATTCATTCCACATAGTCATATTAACGTCCTAACTCTATTATATAGCTCCTATGTAATGTTTCCCCACCCCTATTATATATAAAAATACATAAAAAAACCCCTTAAAAATTAATATCCCGACCCTCGGCGATATAGCCATATATTAAAGTTCTTCGGGAATTATAGGTTCACTTGGAACCTTATAATAACCCCTTGCGCGCATATAACATTGGGTTTCATTTAACATTTGGTTAAATGAATAACCAACCCGCCCGAACCCAAAATCAAAATACATTGCAAAACCACGCAAAACATTATAAAAAACCGTAATATTATAGCGGGTCCCCTCGCCACAATCCCCGCTATTTCCTGTTCACCGTCGACCATTGGATCCAGGCTCTCAGATCCAATGGTGCGTTGCTGTATCGCGATCCCCCGACTCCCGAAGTTTATGTTCTGGGAAAATGGCGGTTTCGTCACCGTACAGGGGACACGCGTCACCCACCCGGCTGTATCACGACCCCCCCGCTGAATACCGTTGCTGCCCAAAAAGCGATGCGATAATACCATATACCGCCCTCGCTTCCCACCGCTGACATCCTCGTCCACGTCAACACCCACGACGGCTGCCACCTCACCTCCTTGTCATCAGCTGACGTCACCACCACATCAGCGCCACGTCATTGCCATGTTCCCCGCTACGCGACAAAATCACACGTCATGATGACGTCATCCGACAAAAATACATCAAAACCCACCAAAGTGAAAATGTTCGTTAAAAAGAGGTGAAAGTGTCATTTTCACTTGTTTCTGTCTGTCTTCTCTATGCAATGTCTACATGCCAATTTGCATCCAACGACAATCATTCGACCATACAGTCCACCACCCAGCTAATTTGCTCCATAGTTCGGCCCTTCAGCTCGGCTCACCACCTGCAACTCGCACATTTCACCGTCAAAACAACTATTTACATGAATTTTTCTCCTGAACCCTGTTTTCTAGTTTTCTCTGTTAAATCTCCAAAAAACGCCATAATTTGAGTTACATTTGTCAAAATACCTCCAAAATTGCCCACTGAAACTACTATTTTGCCCAATTTTTTATTAAAAAACCTGCCAACTCCCTCTCCCTCTGCAAATTTCTCCCATTAAGTCGAGCTTGAGTTCACTCTGGTCTGTGATTGCCAAAACAAAGGCCCTGAAACTATTTCTACCCATTCCTTGTTGAAAAAACTCTCCAAGCTTCATTTTCTGCTACAAATTCTACCCAGCAAGTCAAAACAAAATGCTCCAGTCTGCAAATACTCTGAAAAAAGCCCCAGAGCCACTATTTTACCCACTGTTGCTATAAAGACCCACATTCCAATTAAAAACACAAGAGAATTTATAAGATGGAAGCCCCTACTCCAGTGGCGCTCAATGTGGCCCCTCTCAATGCTCCACATAAAGAACTTGAATGGTCACCCCTAACTGACAAGGATTTCCATATTAATGACATAATGGGTAACAAATTTCATCTCTAGGCCTTCTGTGAGATCAGGAATAGCTACAGAAACAAAGCTAATATCTTTGGAATTTGGGAGTCCAATATGCCCATGTACTACCTCCCTTGTGTCAATGTTTTTCCTGACCTCATTCACCAATGCCATGCCAATTATGAGCCCACTCAAAGGGTAGTGATGTCTCCTTCTGGAACAGTTCTATTTTATATCACCCTTGAATCTATAAATGAGATGCTGCATTTTAAGCCAACTGGGCCATTGACTCCTCTTTCCTTGGGACTTTTGCTTGACTAAGGTGCCAAATTGCCAAGTTCAAAAATAACCAGAATAGGCCAATTATTTATGAAACCAAATTTTCAACCTCAGGAACCTCCTCCATATCTAGACTCATGGTTTAATGAAGCAGGAAAATTTATTATTGATATGATAGCCTACATCCTGGGATTCAAAACTAGTGAGTATGTAGATGAAACCACATTGGTCCTCTTATCCATCTTTACTCCAGGACAGCCCCCCGCTGTCAGGTATGATTATGCCACCTTCATGGCTGATAAGATCCATGAGCAATTCATGAGCATGGATAGAGAAAGAGTGTTTAAATACACATCATAAATATATCATTTGTTTCTCTACTATCAACCAGATAGTTTTCGAGTTCCCCTCAAAAAATTAGATTTCAAAGGAGAGAGAAGATCTGTAATCTTCTGGACCCCAGTCTTCCACCATGTTTACTAATCTCCTTATACTTATTGTGAATTCATTGATCGGTTCATATATCTAGCGACCTCTTTACTGATGACAAGTCCTCCAGATAGACTTTCTGGTGAAATGCAGAGAATTCTACAACTCTCCAGGAGCTATAGCATAGGTGACTCGTACTTTTACCAGAATCACACTGTGATCTAAATATATGGCTGTGAGCTGTGCCCTTACAAATTGCCAAAATATGTGCCAATGCAATTGTTTGCACTGGAATACTTGAGACAATTTATCCAAGTAGATGTAATCCATTTCTGTGAGGCCAAGAAAAAGGCACAACTCAAAATAAGAAATCAACTGGGCCCTTTCACCTTCAATAAAAGGGAAGCCTGGCAAGAGGCGAATGATATTTTAGGGCACAGACTCAAGTTGAAACAGAGTTTCTAGTGGGCACCATATGACCCCAATCATTTCATAAGCTATAGAAAAGTGAAAAATAAGCTGCCAACATACGTTCATTGTAAAATCCTTGAAATACAGCAATATGCTAATCAACAAGAGTGGCTAGAGGGCACATTAGTTGAAGAGATAACTAAATAAGAGAAATTGGAAAAGGAAATGAAAGAGCTTGAAAAAACACTTGACTTGGACTCTTTTGGACAGGTATCATTCAAGCTGCCCCAGCACATTGGAGGTGATACATCTTTTGCCGACAGCTCACAGCAAACATCACAAAAGGCTAGTTCAACAGTAGCAAAGGGCAAGGAGGTGATCGATACAGAATAGCAAACAATGGCAGATCAGCCTACCACATCAAAAGAACAGGGTCAAGGAAAAGTTTCCCCAGCTCAAACCAAGGCACTAGAAGCCCCTATGCTACAGACTCCTCAAAATGAGGAAAAGAGCAGAAAGAGAGATAGAGAAGAGGATACCCCTACTAATGGACCAGCAGAACAACCGGTTGTTAAGAGGTAGAGATTGAATCCCTATTCTGAGGAGGAATTTTTGGAAGATACCACAAGTAGCATGAGAGATGAGGAAAGGACCGAGCAACAAACTTCTTCATTAGCTAGCACATCAACTAGCTCATTCCAGCAAGAGCTAGAGAGGCAACATAGCGTGGAAGTTTCATCTACCAGGCCTCAAAGCAAGAAAAGCTCAGATATCAAGAAAAATGTCACTGAAATAAAAGTAAAAAATGATCCAGTAAGGATGCAACTTTATAATCATCTAATGAGGACAGCACCCACCAATCAACAAAGGCTAATGGCTGCTTATGATATTCACGAAAAGAAAATGATCCTCAGTCATTTCAAGCCCAAGACACAACAACCACAGTCAGCTGCTAATTGTATTAGAACCAATATGGAAGTTTTCTCTAAAGATATCCACCCAATAGACCAGATTGAATTACATAAGCAAACTGGGGAGATGGTGTACTCCACCTTGGCAGACAAGGCATTTCTCGTTCACAAACTGCAAAATTCGTTGCACAATACCTCTGCCCAATTAGAATTGGAAAAGGCTTCCTCCTTAGCTAAGGACAACAGGATTAAGTCCTTAGAAGAAATTATCATCGAGCTCGGGCATAATCCTAAGGATGCAAAGGGCATCAAAGCACTAATAAAGAAGGAGGAGGAGGACATTGCAGCCCTTAAAAAGAAATTAAAGTTGCCAATTACAATGCAGCCAAAAACCACAAAAGTTTCACAGCAGAAAGAAGAGGAGGACGTGATGAGTTTACTAATAAGGATGAATGAGAGATTGACAAAAACAGAGAAGGCATTGGAGAAAGAAATGAAAGAGAAGTAGGGAGAGTCGACCTCCCAGCCACCTGAAACAACTCCAACAGGTACCACTGCTCCCCCCACAGTTACAACAACAATCCCTCCTACTATCCCAGCACCAACAATAGGTACCTCAGCTTTAGCAACAAAAACAGGGCCAGATACCAGCATGGGCATGGAAGAATTGATGAAAGCAGTAAAAGAGCTAGAGGTCCAAATGTCAGAGCTTAAAGAGGCAAAAGAAAAACTCGCCAAACTAGAGGTAATCTATGACAAATCTAAGATAATAGTGACAGAGAAAAAAAAAGAGGTAAAGGCCCTGGAGAACAAGGTGAAATCCTTGGAAAAAGATCTCACCCTACATAAACCTCTAGCAGACATTAAAACAATTTTTTGGACCAAAATTGCCCAGTCTATCACCGACCAATGGCAATCAATTCAAACGATCCATGAACAAATAGAATTGATAGAAAGGGCCCAAGTGGAAATTCAAAGGGCCAGGGCATCATTGGGAAACATGCCTAAGCAAGCCAATAGACTAATCCATTTTTTGAATACTCATACCAGAGAATAGTTAGCATCTTTGGAGATCAGGGACAAAAACAGGCACCATTTTGACAGTGAAAAAGGTGCTAACTATGAGGAATTTTATACAGATTTTGGAAAGGAAGTGCCAAGAAATGCAGATGGAGATAAAGGCCTTCACAGAGAAGTTTACAATCTTGCAGCACAAGGGTCTACCCAGTTTATTAACCAGCAATCAAAGACTGTTAACACATGAACAATATACTCACAGGGTAAACACATATGTTGCCAATCAGATGAAACATTAATAAAAATACAAAGATATCAGTTGCCAATAGACCAATGGTGGCAGAGCATGTTGGAATTTTTACCAAGGTAATTCCAATTTTCCTTTATCATCTGCATTTAATTCAATGTCAAAACACATGGCACATATCAGAAAGGCAAAAAACAACAGAGGAAGGAGTCAAGCGGGGACTAGAACGCATTAAAGTGGAATCAAACACATATGAAAGGGCCGGGACAGCAATGTAGGAACGCAAAGTAAAGGCACAGCTACCAACCGACTTCATGAGTTAAAAACTCAAACATATCTTATCAGTTAAAGCAGCCAGCACAACAACAATTACTCCTACATTTATTTCTACATTTATTTCCCTTGTCAGAGTAGGTGGAGGAAGTTATTGCTTGATACCTTATCCACAAGATATTTTGTAACTCTCTTTTGTATAAATACCTCCCCAAGGGATGTATTCGTGGTTGGTGATTTCTTCTCTGGACTACACTGTAACTCTGAGATTTTGAATACAAAGGTTGTACAAGTTCACTACTGCTAGACTGTCTGAATGTGGATTTGATGTTATGGGGCCTGCTACAGAATTCCTGTGTCTTTCTATGGATCAATAAGTTGTTCTAAACTGTGTTTTGTGTTTTCTGCGTTTGCAAATTTCATATATGTTTCATAATCTTAGTAACAAGGAAAAAGGATAGCCCAAAATTTGTTTAAATACACTCTGTGTTCAATCTCTGTTGTTAATTATGTTTTCTTCACAATTAGCATAAACAGGAATTCTTAGCTGCTCCTGTTTCCACTGATTCTTTCACTTTGAATATTTCCAAGGAATTCTTTACTGCTCCTTGAAAATATTCATGCACTTTCCCTCTGCCAACATGATGAAGGATTCTTAACTGCCCTTCATCCACTGGCTTACATTCCATCAATTTCCAGATTTTAAAATTGTTCGAAGGTTGATTATCTTGCTTTGTAGTATTGCCCTTTATCGAAGAAAACACACCCAATAGTTCGTCCTCATAGACTCCATTTGCCCAATGGAATAAAATGTTTCAGACTTGCATTCCAACTCTGTTTGAGATCACCATCCAACAAACTTAAAACAAAACCTTGTACATCATAACTAGCCTAAAATATCTCAAAACAAAGCTAAAATTTAAAGAGAGAGCCCTCTTTGGATGCAGTTTGGCTAGAAATTGCATCTAAAAGATTGGTTAGTGGTTACCTCAGTCGTATTCCCTTTTCTCACAAGTTTTGGGGAACAACCTGAGTGATAACAGGACCTACAATAATCCATGTACTTTTTTTTTAAGGCTTATTGCATTTGATCCTAGGTAGTGATGATGTCCCCACCTAAACCCATGAGCTAGTGCAAGTCTTCATCCTTAAGGGTGGATGGGAACAACTTCAACTTCTGCTCATTAGAGTTACAATAATAAGTTATGCATATGATAACAAACTCAAACGAAAAGGTATCAGGGCCCTTTGAGGTTAAGCCATGGAAATGTGTAGAAATTTCACTTGTAGAACAAACCGATATATGCAATGTCCTAAAGCATAATACTTGTTCTACCTCTAAAAAACATTAAGCGGAAGCATACTCGAAATCATGAGAAACATCAAGTAGAAACATGCATAACTGATCAAAATAATTGATCACGCATAACACAAGATATATCCAGGGGAAAGCACCAGCATAAAACCCCAACCATGTATTATCAATCAAGTGGAAATCCTCTTCATAATACAAGAAGAATTAGCTCTCAAGCTATTCAGTTCTCAATGAACTATGAAGATATGAAGATATGTCTCATGAACCACCCAAGCCCTGTTTATATAGGCTTTCCCTATGGTCCTTACGTAGTTTGCTAGGAAATAATAGAAAAATCACATGCTATTAATTCCAACATGCCCAAAACAACCAATGGTCCAACTATGTATTCCTTGAGAATACTAGTTCCTCAACCATGCAAAAACTACTTACTAGAAATAGTTAAGCATCTGATAGTACACTATCCCACATTTGATCTCAACTGAGTCTCTGATAGAACTAACATGCAACAATTATCCATGAGTGAATCCTCAGTTATCTAAAATAATAGCTGTCACATGCATGCAAGCATTAACAAACTATATTTTATTATTTTA
>APFE030127037.1:5608-19895 GCA_000404065.3 Pinus taeda | reverse complement strand
CAAAGAGGTAATTGCAGCGGTTACCCAAGAGGCTTTCCAAAGTGTGCCAAAAGATGAAAACTGGTTGTGGCACTTGAGATTTGGACATCTCAACTTTGGAGGTCTTAATTTGTTGAGTAGAAAAGGGATGGTAAGAGGATTACCACTGATAGAGAAACCGGACAGCCTTTGTGAAGGCTGCATATTGGGAAAACAACACAGAGAAAGTTTTCCATCAGGGAAATGCATAAGGGCAAAAGCACCATTAGAGATTGTCCACTCAGATGTATGTGGACCGATGTAAACCCCATCACTAGCAGGCAGCCAATATTTTCTAACTTTCATTGATGATTTTACAAGAAAAACTTGGGTTTATTTCTTGAAGAATAAAAGTGAAGTGTTTGAAAAATTCCGAAATTTCAAAGCACTTGTTGAAAACCAAAGTGGCCTGCATATCAAAGTTTTGAGAACAGATAGAGGAGGTGAGTATATCTCCAAAGAATTCCTAAGGTTTTGTAGAGAAAATGGAATTCACAAACAATTTACAGCAAGGTACACCCCACAGCAAAATGGAGTTGCTGAAAGGAAGAATAGGACCATCATGGATATGGCAAGGAGCATGTTTAAGGCAAAGCATTTGCCAAATGACTATTCGGCCGAAGCTGTAAATTGTGCAGCGTATATTTTAAACAGGTGTCCTACAAAAGTTGTGATGAATAGAGTGCCAGAAGAAGCATGGAGTGGGAAAAAGCAAGGAGTCACCCACATGAAAGTTTTTGGATGTGTGGCCTATGCACACATTCCAGATCAGCTAAGGAGGAAGTTGGATAGCAAAGGGGAGAAATGTCTTTTCATTGGATACAGTGAAGAATCCAAAGCTTACAGGTTGTATATCCAATCCTCCAAGAAGTTTTTTATCAGCAGAGATGTTCAATTTATTGAGGAGGAAGCTTGGGATGGAAGCATAGAGAAAACAGTAAATGTTAAAAACTGTTTGTCTCATGATGAAGATGATGAGGAAGTGGTTGAAATGCATCCCCAAACAGCAGCGCCAACACAAGGACAGCAAGGAACACCTTTGAGGAGAAATGAAAATACTTCTCCACGCACACCACAAAGTGGAAATTCAAGTGCACCTTCAAGCACTTGCACACCGAATGAAAGAGGTAATAATTTCAGAAACTTGAGTGACATTTATGATGAAGGAATGAATTCCTTATTTGCCTTGTATTGTCATGTTGATGATCCTATTCATTTCGAAGATGCAATCAAAGATAAGAAATGGATAGAAGCCATGGATGAGGAAATGAATGTCATAGAGAGAAACAAGACATGGGATTTGGTTGAGCTACCAAAAGGTAAAGAGGTCATTAGAGTGAAATGGGTTTACAAAACCAAGAGCAATGCTGAAGGCAAGATAGAAAGGCACAAGGCAAGGCTGGTTGTCAAAGGGTACAAGCAGCAGTATGGGAGAGATTATGAAGAGACTTTCGCACCGGTTGCAAGAATGGAAACCGTGAGAGAGCAGTGCTGTCCATAGCAGCACAAAACAAGTGGAAAGTTTACCAAATGGATGTGAAGTCAGCATTCCTAAATGGAGTGTTAAATGAGGAGGTCTATATTGAACAGCCTCTAGGATATGAGAGGAAAGGCCAAGAACACAAAGTATGCAGATTGAAGAAAGCTCTATATGGGCTCAAACAAGCGCCAAGAGCGTGGTACAGTAGGATAGATTTCTATCTACTGGAAAATGAGTTTGACAAATGTGAGGGAGAACCTACCGTCTACATCAAAGAAAAAGATGGTAAGATTTTAATTGTGGTGTTATATGTTGATGATGTGATTTTTACAGGTAATGATGATCAGCTCATTAAAAATTTCAAATCAGTCATGAAAGATGAATTTGAAATAACTGACATGGGTTTCTTGAGATACTTCTTAGGCATAGAAGTAGATCAAAATGAAAATGGAATTTTTATCTCTCAGGCGAGATATGTAAATCAAGTATTGAGCATATTTAGCATGGAAGAATGTAAGGCAGCGACCACTCCCACAGTAATGGGTTTAAAACTCAGCAGAGAGGACAACAGCAAGGATTTTGATCCTAGTTTGTATAAGAGTATTGTAGGCAGCCTTATGTATTTAACAGCAACTAGGCCTGATATTATGTATGCTGTTAGTTTAATTTCCAGATTCATGGAGAGGCCAAAGGAGGCACATTGGCAGGCAGCAAAAAGAATTCTAAGGTATGTCAAAGGCACTAAAAGGTTTGGCATCTTATATAATGTCTCAGAACATTCAGATTTGGTTGGATATACAGATAGCGATTGGGTTGGAAGTGTTGATGATCGGAAGAGCACTTCCGGTTATATTTTCCATATGGGTTCAGGAGCCATTTCATGGGCTTCTAAGAAGCAGTCCATTGTAGCATTGTCTACAGCAGAGGCTGAATATGTGGCAGCTACAGCAGCAGCATGTCAAGCAGTTTGGATGAGAAGGATGTTGAGGAGCTTAGGCCAAGAGCAGGAAAAAGCGACAGTGATTTTTTGTGACAATAGCTCAGCTATTGCATTGTCAAAGAATTCAGTGTTTCATAAGAGAACGAAACACATTGATACAAGGTTTCACTACATCAAAGAATTGGTGAACAATGGAGAAATTGTCCTAGAACATCGCAGGACTCAAGAACAGGTCGCAGACATCTTGACAAAGCCATTGGATCAGAAAAGCTTTAAATTTTTGAGAAAGTGTTTGGGTATGGTTGAATGCCCAGCAGTTGAAATTAAAGGGGAGTGTTGAAAAATTAATTCCAACTGCGCATCGGCAAAGAAGTGCAGCAGCGATGAACACTCCAGCGATAAGAGATCGCCGATATCGCATCGGCGAAATAGCAGCTAAAGTTTTGTTATTGCCGATGGGCCGGACCCAACGATGGAATCAACCCCTTTTGATAAATTATCGGGTCCACAAATATTTCGGTATCGGGAAAACCAAGTGGGCAGTTATTTTTCATGGGATGAAGTCCCGACCCGATATCCTGGACCCGATGGGTACTCAACATTTTGCTTCATATTATTTCGGGTCCGCATGTGGCTCGTTTTATATATATTTTCATGTATATATTAAAATATATATTTCGGAGGTATCGGGCCATGTGTGATCGAGATTTCGGTATCGGGGGAAACCATTGGTGCACATTGTTGTGTCATGGGATGAAGTCCCGACCCGACAAGAGTTCCAAAAGCATATTGGATAATGGATGAAGTAAAAGCTTGTGAAATGATTTTGACGTGAAGTGAAAGTCTTCTTACCGCCGTTTATCTCAGTAAGACAGTAAATGCAATTTACTGTGGTTGGTAAGTTCTTGATGAAGTTTTTACTTTTTCCTGAGCGGGAGTATGGGCATAGAAAAATATCAGTAAAACCATTTAATTCTTACTGTCTTCCTTTTACAGAAGTATGGCGATGTAAGTCCTCTCTCTGGTAGTCATATATTAATGTAATTTTTGGTAAATGATTTGGAATGGGAGGCACAGTAGTGCATGTGAAAACATTCTGAATATGCATTCTTAGTCACGCACCAGTGTGAGTAAAAACTCCTGTGTAATTTTTTTTGAAGTGGAATGCAAGCGGTGAATCCCTCTGTGAGAGAGGAAGTTTATAATATGTAACTGCATTTTATTTTAATAGAAATCCTTGGTGTGTGTGTGAAGACTATGTTCGCTGGTCAGAATTTTTTTTGTTTCCGCTGTAATTAAAATTCCTGTGGAGTGAAAATAGAGCATTATCTCTGTGTATGAATTGTTCTTGTTTTTGGGATTTTCCGAGAAAAATTCCCCAACAACCTAGAGTTGCACTCATAATTGTAGCCATTGGTGTTGCTTTAGGCATGGACTGTCTGCACATTATTTCTGTTGGAAGATGGGCTCCTCGGAGAATCCTAGTTTGTGCAGTCATGGCTCTTGAGATAATGTGCATTGCGTCGGCTCTTGAGATAATGTGCATTGCGTCAGGCAGTGTAGCACTAGGAGTTCTTGGTAAAAAGCCGTTTAAGAAATGGGTATATAGTGTTGTGCAAGCCCTGGTTTGGGTGAAGTGGGGAATTGGCAGCTATCTTCTTGGCGAATTTATATTCAGAAACTAATTCGGAATATAATTGGAGTGGAATTCTTGTGTATTCTTCTTCCTTCTTCCTCAATTTTATGTTGGCTGCAGTTCGGTGCTGCTCGCCACAGATATATTTATGTTGGCTGCAGTTCGGTGCTGCTCGCCACAGATATAGTAAGTCTATGTGAGCTTAATTTCTTTTTAACATTTAGCAGATCCTAATTATGTACCGTAGTGAATCTGAAAGCTTTCAATGGATTATAGGTGTTCTTTAATCTTGTGATATTAAAGTCCATATCACTTTTGTTTTTCAAATTTTCTGTTTGAATCCAGATAATTAATGTATTTTATTATCTTGCATAATGAATCTGAAATCAATCTTGCTTTCTTAATGTTTTTTTATTATTTTTATGATGAGTTAAATGAATCAAATAATTTCCATAATGATAAAAAGTGTTTCCTAAGGTATTTTATGGAAACGAATTAAATTCTAGTAAAAATAATGTGCGTGAAATACTGGTATGGAATTGAAATGGCTTATTTTTTTTTCCCTTATTGGTGTATATATATAAATGAAAATAAATTAATTAGATAGTATAGATTTTTTATAATTTATTAAATTATAAACATTATTAAATAAAATCTATATAACATACTACTTTATGATTATTTTATGAGAGTATTTAACATATAAAACATTAAAATTAATTTCCAATTGAAAAGGTTATGTTACTAATAATATTTTATTTTTCTTAATTAAATTTATAATTTTTTGTAACAATAATTTAAGCTCATAATATTGTGAGGGATAATTTTAAAATCAATTTTTGAATAAAAAGTAGTGCTATTATTTACTAGAGGATAAAATTACAACATAGTAGAAACTATGACTATAATAATTAATATCATCACAATAAAAAATTTAAACCAATTCTTGAATTAAAAAGTGGTGTTATTAAATTTCTTTCAAGTTTAAAAATCCAATATTTTTAAACCATGATGTGAAAGCTATATATTATTGCAAACAAAATCATAAAATCAATTAAAAGTGTGTTGAAAAGTAAGAAAATATTGGGGGAGGGAAGGAGATGAATCAATATTTTATAACTTTTAACATTTTTTGAGTTGGCCTCTCTATCTTCATTTCTTATTGGTTCTTTATATATATATGAAAATAAATGAATTAGATATTATAGATTTTTGATAATTTATTCAAAATAAACATTAATTTAACAATAAAATATTTTTAGTGATTTTATGATAATTCTAACTTACCAAACTCATATATTTGCATAAAAGCATTTAAATAAATTTTTAAATTGAAAAGTTATGTTATTAATAATACTCTTATTTTTTGAGATTAAAGTTACAACTTTTGGTAACAATACCTTTTAAAGCTTTTAATATTGTGAACAATAATTTTAATTGTTGGACACATAATCCTCTACGGGTTGGTGTGGAAGCTGAGCAGACAAAGGGAGTCGAAGAGACCACTTGGAATATGAAAGCAAGGGTCACTCCAATGTATTATAAATATGTATCATTGTGAATAATAAGGCATTCAAAGTTTATTATTCATATCTTTGGTCTTTACCATACTGACGTTTAACATTGTTTCAGAGCAGGTTCCTTCTGGCCTAGCTCAAATTTGAATCATTAATTTTTTGTGGTACAGTGATTTCGGGCATTTCTCTACCTTTGTCCAAAATTGTCCCTTTTTCAGCTACTTCCTTACCTGGTCTCTATGTTGTTTACAGTATTTGAAATAGAAAAAATAGCCTCCTAGTTAACACTTCATATAACGCTCCTCGTACTGCATTGAATGTCATTTCCTCTGCCATTATTCCATGTCCAATGTTGCTGTGGTGAGTGTGGAGACCAAGTGGTGAGCATGGAATAGTTTGAAAGTTGTGGAGCATTGAATGTTGGTTGGCTCATGATTGACTATCGAAGGCTCAAAATAAGGTAATATCATTCCTCCTACGAGCACAAATTACACATTGTTGGCATGACTGTGCTTTGGCAAATCTCGTGTCTGAGTCATACACCCCTCGTGCTGCAACATCGTGTTGCTATCATGATTGTGTTGAAGTCATAGTGCTATTGTGACTGTGTTTGAAGTGATGCATTGTATGGCACTCCCCTCCGTGATTGTTTCTCTTCCCATAACAATGCTATGAATCGTCATTTTTCTGGCATCGTGGCATCAAACCACCATACCACCGATCATGGCTCTGCCGAAAATTTTCTTCCATACTACAGTTTCTCTGCATACCACGAAACTTCCATACGAACTCGTTGTTATTATGTTAAATCGTGTTATATATTATAACTATTGACTCTACTAAAATTCCACTCAAGAGAGGCCCTCCAAAGCGCCTCCTCCATACTCTGGTTATAATACATATCGCCATCACCATACATTGAACGTTGTCATTTGTTACCTCCTCCTCCCACTCCTAGTTTTAATATGTAACTGTGGTTTTATATATATCTTTCATACGACCCACCAAGCTATCGGTCCTCCTCTGGCATACGACCCAGCAAACTATTGTGGTTTGTATCTACCATACAACAGTTGGTCCTCTTGCACACTAGTTTCACCAATACCGCACTGCCATTACCTCATTACCTCCTTTAATAAGTTTCATATAATGTTACGTTGAACACTGTCATTAACTTCCATACGTTACGTTGAACTTTGTTGACTTGACTATGTATACAATTGAATGGTGCATGCCATAATGACTTATATATGTCAGTGAATGTTGTATTGGATCAACAGATAATTATTTATCAAGGTTATCCAATCTTTCAATTGTGGTTTGAAATCCACCATTCGAACCTGCGCCAAATGAAGCAGTTGGTACGATGATATTAGAAATTGCATTGGAATGACTATTCCATTTGGAATAATTTGTGGAATTGTAAATGTCAAGAAGAATTCATTGAGCGGATCAAATGGATGCTTGAGAATGATGTAAGTGACATCCTTTATCTCACTTTCCGTAGAGACGCAGATGAGGAAAATCACATCTTGCATGAGAAGACTGAGGTAACTGACTAACCCTGGTGGAAGAAATATGCGTATCACATAAGAAAACAAGCACGAATACGTGAATCTTGTTGTGGAGCATACATTAACCACCAACCACATTTCCATCTTTCTTCAGTCAAGCCAGTGTAGAAATTTATTGTTGATAATTCTTTCTTAAGGCAAGTAGCTAATGATTTTTTTGTCGTTTCTAAGAACACACCTACGCCATTTGGATCTGTGATCTTAAATCAAGGTTGTACAACTAGGTATCAGCATGGCTAATTATTGAAAGTGTCTGATATGGTTTCAATCAATTATTTTGGCTATTTTAAGTTTCAAGTATTCAATTGTTCCTTAGGTTTTCTGTCATTTTTTACTTCTTCATTGCCTACCTTATCTGCACTAAGCTTCATTGTAAATAATTTGGATATTTGTTTCAATGCATCATTGTCGTTCCACATGATACACCCCTCCCATGCAGGCTTTTCTCCAGCGCCTAGCCTCATGTCAACTATGCAAAAGAATTATTGGAGCAGCAAGTTCGTTTCCCTCCCACACTTCCTTTTGTCCATTTAAGAATCCCCAACATCAGAGGAAGATCTAGATCGATACCCAATTGTTGTTTAGATAGAGATAGATGCAGATTATAAATTGTGCCTTGTGAAGGATATTTTCTTCTTAAGGTCAAGTTTTATTAACATGAAATGTTGACTTTTGAATATTTGAAGTGAAGAAAAATCAAAATAGGAGGAACACTTCTACAAGTAGTTTTGTTAAGTCCTACACTCTTTTTTTGTTTGTTAAGAAAATGGCCAAAGTTTATGAAGTATTAGATTTATTGAAAACTTTGATACAATCTAATATTGATGACACAGTGAAAAAAAGCAAAGACTCTCTTTCAAACATTCAAACTTGTCAACAAAATGCATAAGAGAAATTTGATATCTTGCAGCTTGAATCTTGGCTTCAGTAAGATGAGTTACATAAAAGACAACATTCTGAACCTGTTTTCATTCATAAAATTGAGATAGACACTCATAAACAACTAGCAAGTGATGAAATCAGTAAAGTTGAGGTTCATTCACATTCGGTCCCTAGTACAGAAACAAAGTTTCATACAAAAGCAGAAATTCAGCCTGCACTTCCCAAGCTGTTGCACAAAAAATTGTCACCTTGACATTCTGCAATCTGTGTGAGTCCATTACCACTCATACTTTCCTCCTTTGCAAGTCTTAAGCTTGAATTCCTCATATCAAGCTTTGAAAATAAGAGAAAGCCCTCAAAACTCTCTAAAACTTTGGTTTTGCACTTTCTCTTTGCATTACCTGCGGTCCCGCACCTAATGGTCATGTCTCTTGTGCACCTGACAACTCTATCTCTGTGTTATGGGTGCGGACGCCTGTAAAAGTTAAAAGGCGTGAGTATATTCTAAAAAATACTCACTTTTAGTCATTTCTAGAAGCTTCTGGAAGGAATCTTGAGGTGGCAAGTTCGCTCCCTTAAGGTTCATGCATCCCATACCTTAAGGAGATAACCCCTTGATGTGAGGAGCTTATCCCTTTGAAGGAGGACTCTATCCCTTCATAGGTGGAGCTGTAACCTCCTCCTCTGCACTATAAAATGAAGCATTGGGCTGGTTACTTGGGAGGTTGAAAGCTGAATATTTTTGAGGTGAAATGCTGCTGGAACTTAGTCTTCTTAGTTGAGCTTTTTTGAGGAGAGATTACATACCTCTATGATCTCATTTGGAAGAGTGTAAGGCTTGTCAAATTAAAGGAAATTCTTGTTTCAGACCCCAGGAAGAGCTTGTTCAACATCAAGGCTGAAAAGTTTGTAAGGTTCTTCTACTTCAAAGTTAATACAAATAAGTTTGTTTTTCTAAATAAGTTGTTGATGTATGCTTTATTTTATGGATTCCTTGATCACCATAATAGGCATGATTTATGATATTAGCTATGCAGGTGCTATTTGATGTTTGCTTGTTTGTGATTCCAGGTTTTCAAAAGGAAACTCTTTCGAACGGTTGAAGGATGGCTGCTACAAACTAGCATTGGACTTAAGGTAGGGTCTAAACACCTCTATAGTTTTTATTTATGAATCACATATGTCTAGAGAAAGATAAATTTGTTTGTCTGTTTGTTGCTAGATTATCTTCTGATACTAGGGAGATCGATCTTGTCCACAAGATCGATTTATCCAGCCAAAAAATTGGTGCTCCACTGGGGAATCTGAATTTTTTTTTTGGTTTTCCTTTGTCTTTGACTTGAGAAACTTGTTCTCGTTTCTGGTTTTTGCTTGATGTGTGTTGGATTGGGTAGTTTTTAGAATCTGGATTATTTTTGTTTTTTTCAAAGTTTCCAGGGGACCCCACTTTCTCTTTATAGACAGTGCGGGCATCTCTGCACTTTTCCTTTAGTACATAGAGCGGTATCGCACCTAATTCCTCTAGAAGCCTGCAGACCCTGTAAAATTATTTGAAAAACTTAAAATGTTTTCTTCCAGTTAAGTTTAGGTTTCATTTAAGGTTTTTAGTGTCTACCTAGATCTGCATTCGTCTTGTCAAGAACCTCTTGTGAGTGAGTTCCAATGGTATTTTTCTTTTAGATGATTTTCTAGAAGTTTTGCATGCCTGGAGTGGTTTTCACTTGGTCTCTGTAGTGACTCAAAGATCAAAAGCCTGAGAAACCTTAGACTACCCTGGTGTATTTTCGTCTTCTTGATGAATCTAACTTGGTTGTGAAATCTTTTCTTTGCGAGAAATAGATTTACTTTTCTCCTTGCAAATCTTTGAACAAACTTTGTCATAAGTTTTGAATTTCATTTTTATAAAAGAAAACTTATCTGGATGTTTTTGATTGATTTATTATTCTGAACGAGTAATCCTTACTTTACTGAACAACTAAGTAAAACGTCCTCAAAAAGTATTGAAGCTTTTAGCAATTAGGTTTTAGAAGTTTTTAGGTCTCAAAGATTAGTTTTTGTAGTTTTGAGTGCTTTCTAGAACTTATAGTTCTCTTTTGAAAGAAATTGTTTTTGTAGTTTCAAGTTTTGAAAAAGGAAAGGGATTTATTGTGAGCATAATTAGTAGTCTCGTTTTGAGTTCTTATTGAAAAAGACAAAAAGATTTTCTTTTCATTTACATGTTGAAAGAAATAATTGTTTCTTAAAGAATTGCATTCTCGAACTCTTTCTTTTAGCTAGAAATTCATTGAAAGAAAAAACGAATTGCTTATCATTTTAGGTGCATTTTTTAGTATTTTTGGATTCAATTCTTCACACCATCCAAGTTTCATTTCCATAACTATTGACTTAAAGAACAACCCATAAAAGCAACACTTAATTAACATTGATCTAGTAATATTTTTTATTTCTAGGGCTCTTATCACCAATATAGCTTAGGCTAGTATCTTGGAGTAGGGAGTAATTAACTCTCCAAGATAGTTAAAACAAACAAGTAGCTATATCTTGTGGTAGAAAAATACATCCAATTGTAATTGATACATTTTGGGAAACTTCTCTTAAAGGAGTCAATCACGAGATCATGTCCGAACCTTTGAGACAATCAAGTTTGTTCCATTGTGAAAGATAGAAGATTTGCGCGTATTATAAATGGTAAACCTCAGATTAACCATTGTCGAGGAGCCTAGGGTCACTTGTTGGTAAACCTCGGATTGATCATGTCAAGGAGCCTTCAAGGGGATTGAAATTTTTTACTTTTCCCTTGCGCGTAGATTAGATTGTAGACGGTTCCCCCAGTTGTATTTGTTGTTGTTGGTAACCTTAGTGTCCATAAAATTAAGATTATTTCCTAAGGTGACGGTGAAGGACGGGTCTCACTGTACCTGGAGCAGACATCGACTAGACTCACTTGGACTCTCTTGGGGGTTCTCTTCACTCGAGATGGTTTTGTGAAGAAACTTGTGCCAGTCTATTTCATTAAGCAGGTTGTCGGGGTAACTGTTCAAACCACCCTTTCTGTATTAAAATTCTAGGATGTTGGATTTCATCACCAACTAGTGTTTTTAGTATGAGAAGTTACTGTTTGTGTGTGGTTTGAACTCTTAGATTTTTTAGGCGTGTGATTCAATTGTTTGTTTCTTTAGAGACTTTAGGTGGTTTTATTGAAATTTTCTTTGTTTGCGTGTGAGTAATTAAATATGTAATTGTGGTTGAATTACCGAGACAATCTCGTAGACTTCGAGGGCAACCTCATGAGTATACACCAAGCCAGCTTGAAGGGCTATGAGCTCTTGTATCACCTAGTGACAATAGAATTGGATCACCAAAAGCCGGAGATTCATCTTTAATTGTTCATCCTGATTATCAAATTAAAACAACAGAGTATATTTCTGAGCCAATTTCATTTTCCGAAGTTACTGGTAGTATTTCTCCTACCAGTGAATTAGCTGAAGAACCTGAAATTTCTGAGCCTGAAACTGAACCTGCTGCTACTCCATCTTTAGGAGTTTCTTCTCCAACTTCTAGTGGTCCTGGTTCACCCAGGGTAGGAAATATCATTACCCAAAATCCTCCTTCTGGCCTCATTTCTATTGAAGAACTTGTTAGTCCAGATGAAGATGTAACTCTTCCCAAAAATCAACCAACTTTAAGTCTTAGGGAGTGTGAATCAATATTCTACAGTCCTTTTAGGAGTGACGCTTGGTATGTATCATTGAAATTTTTTTTAGAAAACCCGGGTCTTAGTTTTTCACCACCTCGAATTCCTTTTCATCCTACACCTACAGGTTATTATCCTCCTTTGAATATGTCGAGACGGTCATCTATGTTTTCCCAATCACTGGAAACATTTTTATATGGCGGTCCTTCTATTCCTTCGGGGTACCAGTCACTCACTGGTACTTTTTCAGGAGCATCTCCTCAACCAACCGAACATGAGTTATCAACTGGTAATAATGGATCTCAAGCGTTTAGCGTAGAAGAAATCCTTATGATGTTGGGTAGTATTACAAATCCACAACCTCAAGGTAGTTAGTTACCACCTGGGGGAAACCCCAAGGTAGTCAGTTACCACCTGGAGGGCAACCTCAAGGTAGTCAGTTACCACTTAGGGGGCAACCTCAAGGTAGTCAATTACTGCCTGGGGGGAAACCTCAAGGTAGTTAGTTACTGCCTAGGGGGCAACCTCAAGAAAATACATACCGTTAGGACAGTACATACCTCAAGGTCAACCCCAGACTCAATACATACCTCAAGGTCAACCCTAGTTTCAATACATACCTCAAGGTCAACCCCAGTTTCAGTACGTGCCTCAGGGTTATCAACCTCAAGGTCAGTACCCAACTCAAGGTTTCCAATCACCTTCTGGTCAACCATTTGTGCAAGGAGCTGGAAATGTATCGCTTAATTATCAGCCCTATGTTCAACCCGGTTATGGTCCTCCATATGCACAACCTTTTATGGGTCCATACCCCGGAATGAATATGGTGTGGGATCCATCTCAAACTCAACAGACTATCCAACCTAATGTGTAGTTATCAAGTCAACCTAGACAACCTTTGGTTTCTAGTCCAACCCAGCAACTTGTCCAACCTACTGTTCAAACCTTTGCACCTAGTTTAGTTCAGCAGCCTGGGCCTAGTTCACCTCGAACTCTGCCTCAAGCTACTGTTGTAACTAATGTGGCTTATGTTCAACCTACCACACCTGTTTTTGGAGTATCGGTAGCTCGAGTTTCTACTGTTCCTGCATCAGTGTAAACTCCTCAAGCCTCTTTACCACAGTCAGGACCTACAGTTCAAACTTCGGTCCAGATGCTTGCATGACAAGATAGTCCAAGTATGGTTGTCACAATTCAACTGCAATTCATTTATCAACCATACCAGGGACAATATCAATTCGGTCCTATTGTACAAAATCCAGTTTATCAGTATCAATCGTACCCTGGCTATACTTATCAACAGCCTCAACAACCCCAGTTTGGTTCAGTTAATCCTGGTTTTCCGGAAGATTATAACTTTCCTAATGCAAATCCAATTCCAGGTTATCTTGGATATCCTCCTCCTAGATCTGGTCTCGTTACCCAAGGTTTTTGCGACCCTAACCGTCAATTACCATTTATTGCAACTTTGGATTTACCTGATTTGTCGCGCCTTACAAATGATCCAATTTACTATCTTTCATATTGGCCGCCAATGCCTAATAAGTTGCCCAGTGATATCCCGAAGTTCGAGGGTAAGTCAGGAGAGGATCCGTCAAATCATGTTATGACTTATCACCTATGGTGTGCATCTAATTCCATTATTGATGATTCAATTGATTATGTCTTTTTCAACGAACTCTGATTGGTCTTGCTGCCAAATGGTACATTGAGTTACCACGAGGCTCTTTTTATAATTTTAGTCAGTTAGCCACTTCTTTCTTAACTCATTTTCAGTTGCCTGTCAAATACGACAATGGCACGGAATTGTTAACTTCACTAAAACAATCCATGTCCACATATATTTCTGATCATATTCATGAATGGTGACATAGACGGTGTTTGGTGAAAGTTTTCATTCCGGATCAAATTTTGGTGGAATGGTTCGTTAAATCATTGTTACCTAAAATCACTGAAGATGTAGCTAAGGCAGGAGTTGTTACTGAAGAGCAAGTCATTGCTCAGTCTCAGTACCTTGACCTCATCTATTCACAGTCAGGTACTTTACATGAAAAAATCCCTGATCTTCCAAAACACAGTCAAATAACTGCAGCTCCTTCAAGGTCTCATGCCACTGATGGTATGATTGGTTCAGTTAGTACTAAAAGCAAGAAAAAATCTTCAAATAATTCTTCTCCTATTATAAATTTACCAGATTCCCCATGTCAAGCGGAAAGAGTTATATTTGCGGACAAATCTAACCTCCCTAGGAGTCTAAGACTCTCTAGTGACAAACAAACCAAAGAAGAGCTATCCTTCTCTAAATACACATCATTCTATGAGAATTCAAATGTTTTTGATCTTACCTTAAGTCCAACGCTTGTTGTAGCAGTCCAGCCTTGCTGATCCAGATGAGCTCCCCCTTCACTTTCAGACCTGCATACACTAACAAAGCAAACGATTACATAGCATCTGAATATTCATCATAAAACAAAGCATATTTATCATATTGACCAAGGAATACATGAAACAATTCATTAACAAATCATTGAGAAGAATGGACTTAT
>APFE030127034.1:96442-115810 GCA_000404065.3 Pinus taeda | reverse complement strand
CTCTTAGGTTCTAAAGCTTTATGTTTCTCATCTAGAATATGGGTCCATGCTTCACTTCCAAAAACACGAAAGTGACTTACATCTGGTTTAATTAAGCTCCATGCTTCTTCTGGAGTGACATTCTATAAAACCTTAGTAGGAATGTGATTTATTATGTAATTTGCACAGTTAATTGCTTCTGCCCAAAAATTAAGACTAAGTCCTTTAGATTTAAGCATACAATCAGCCATTTCCTTTAAGGTGTGATTCTTCCTTTCAGCTACACCATTTTGTTGTGGAGTATATGGAACAATATGTTGCATTTGAATTCCATTCTTAGTGGAAAAGTTGATGAATTTTTTGTTAGCATATTATTTGCCATTATCAGATCTTAGCTTAAGAATTTGATGTCAAGATTGTTTTTCAACAAAGGCCTTAAAGGCCAAGAACATGTTAAATACTTCACTCTTGAGTTTTAAGAAGTATACCCAAGTGCGTCTGGAGAAATCATCAATGAAATTTAAGAAATACTTGTAGCAAAAGAATGAAACAACTGGAAGTGGACCACATAAATCACTATGCACAAGCTGTAAAGTGGCTGAGCCGTGCCAAGAGGTACGTTTTTCAAAACTATCTCGATGATGTTTTTTGAGTACACATCTGGAACAAACACCATCTCTACAAGATACCATTGGAAGCCCTGTCACCATATTTTCTTTACATATATTTTGAAGGGAGCGATAGTTTAAGTGACCAAATCACTCATGTCAAAGTTTGCTCACTTCATCATTATGAGCAACAAATACCGAGGGAAGATTTGATGACCCAAAGTTGTGAAACTTATACAACCTTGTAGAATCATTAGCAATGCCAGTAGCTAAAATCTGTCTAGGATCTCTTAGGTCCTTAATTACAACAACGTGAGGTGAAAATTCAACGATTTTACCTTCACCTGAATGAGTTATCTGATATACAGATAGAAGGTTGCAGGATAAGTTTGGAACACATAATACATCATTAAATTGACCATTGTCTAGATGAACAGTTCCAGTACCTACAACACTAACAGATCGATCATCACCAACATATATATTTTTGGTGTTACAATCATTTAAAGAAGAAAACATGGCCTTGTTTTTGGCCATGTGATAAGAAGCTCCAGAATCAATGAGCGACTCATGAGAATGAGAAGAAAAAGATACATTTAGTTCATAACCAGATTGAGATGCTTAACAACCACATGCAGAAAGTGCTATTCCTGAATATGAAGTTGAATTTGAAGAGTGCTCCAAATGGATGTTATGCTTCTTCATTACTGCTTCCAAGGCTTCCATATTCTTAAAGCATTTGGATTCTAAGTGGCCATCTTGATTACAAAAGTGGCAATGTCTATCAATCTTCTTCCCTTTGTTTTTATTTGCCTTATCATTTTGAGACTGAAATTGCTTAGGACCCTTGTTTGGTTTAGGACCATTCTTTTTAGGATACTTCTTCTTAGGATTCTTTGAATTTGGTTATTGCTGGGCAGCTAAGGATTTCTTAGAAGAGTTTCCAAGATTAAGAAGACCAATATATACGATCTTTTCTTGTTCTCTTATTAAAGAATCACAAAAGGCATCAAAAGAGGGGGACTTGTAGTCTTGTCCTTGAGAGATAAAGGCTTCTCTAGTAGAATGGAAGGTGGAAATAAACACAGAGTAGGTTGGTCCCAACTTAGTAAGAATGGAATAGATAAGGCTACCATCTTCTTTCTTAAACTTAACACCTTCCAAGCGAAGTTTAAGGGTATTGAACTTGGATAAAAAATATTCAATGGAAGAAAAATTATTGGGGTCCAATGTAAGTAACTCATTTTCAAGTTGATGGTCTCTAATTTCATTTTTAATTCCAAAAACTTTAGTGAGCTGTTTCATTGCTTCATTAGGAGTATCAAGTTTTGCGATATGGAATCTAAGGTCTGGAGAAATAGACATCCCTATCAACCCATGTGCTTGATCTCACCTATTTTCCCATTTGGCTGCCTTATCTTCATCTTGGGGTTTGGTTTCTTGGCCTGAGGCTATTCTATAAAAACCTTTACTTCTAAGTAAATCCACAATGTAGGACCACCATTGGAAGTAGTTGGTGCTGTCAAGAATAACTTGGCATGGACTTTCCATTTCAATAGAAATTAAAGCTGTAGATGCTAAAACTAAGCATTCCAATGGAAATATCTCAAAAGATTAGGCTGATTAAAAAAATGGCTCTGAAAACGGCTTCCGGATGAAGAAGTTATGGCTTTTTGAAGAAAAGTTGTTGAAGATGCCAAAGAAGTGCGTGAATGTGCAGAAATGAATGATAACATTATATTTAAAAAAATCCGCACCCTTTCCAAAATTAATCTAATTATCTAAAAAAAAAACATTATGTGACTCACTTTTATAAATAAGTGAAAGTCACTTTTACAATGTTACTTTATGAGCTACCCACTAAATTGTAACTTAAATAAAAGATAAAGAAACTTCAGAATTATAAATGACTCACTTTTTATAATGGGTGCTGAGAACACTTTTACATAAGGTAACTTTAAAACACAAGTTACATGTGCTTTTTGAAAAAGTAACTCAACAAAAAGAAAGCCTTGAACTCAAGACCTCTATTCTCATAAAGTAACTTTGGACCAAGTGAGCTAGTTTAAAAGGTTAAGTAATTTTTGGAAAAGAGGAGGTTTTTTTTTTTAGTCACTGAAACTTTGAGGTGCATGCTTACTTGAAAAAGCTCTTTTTTGCCTACAAAACAAAAACCACAAAACCCAACATGGACATACAAAAAAAACAAACCTTTCGGCTTGAAGTTAGCTTTAGCTGGAAACTAAATATTTTCCTTATGTTTCTGATTTCCGAGATCACACTAAGGTGCGACGGAAAATAGCATATGCATGAGAAAAATCCTTCCTTTCTGTTTCTGATTTGCCTAGATTGCACAGAGTCGTGGGGCAAAGAGCATACATAGAAATGAAAGGTATGGATCCAGTAATAAAAAACACAGAGCTAAATAAACCGAAATAAACAGAGAGACGAATAGCTAGAACTGCAAATAAAGACTGTGTACCTCCAGATCTTAAAAATGATGTAGCTAGGGCTACCAGAAACCTTTTCGTGTGAAACGAAAGGGGTTCCTCATTGAAACAGATGCTCCTAAACGAATAGAGCAATCCTCTCAGCTCGAAAGCAGTCAGAAATAATAGATCTAGGAAACGACAGTCGGATGCAGTTGTATTGGCTTCAGATTTGGATCACCAATAGATGCAACCCTCAAATAGCTCTAATACCATGTATGAATTTACATGGTAAGTTCCTCAGACAGAACACCAAAAGACATTGCTCAAAAATAGATCACAGATCAAGACACCATTATTCTTAACATGTCTATAAGATTCTAGAAACTATGTATCTTTCCTGACTTCAACTATCACTCTTCTATAATTGATCATATGCAATGGTACCTGATTTGTATATTCTTAGTATTAGAATGAAAGGATGGGTTCTTTGCAAGATGAATTACACACTCATATACAACCTGCTATTCTCTTGATTCTTTCCTAATTCCTCCATGAACCTATATAATCACATCATCTCTTTACTAGCCTTTGTAACAATAACATACTATATTTCATTGTTGAAAATGCAACAACTGTTTGCAATTTAAAAATCAAACTTAATCTTATTCCACCTGCAATTAAAATATACCCTATGGTGCTCCTCTTGTTATCTATATCACCTACCATATTTGAGCCAACATATCTCTGTAGAAAAATGTTTGAACCTCTAAAGCATATTTCCTGAGTAATAATACCTCTAAAATATTGATGAATCCACTTTAACACCTTCTATTTATCTTTACATGGAAAATTAATATACCTACTCACAATTCCCACTACATGTGCAATATCTGGCCTTATGCACACCACTGAATACTTTGAGCTACCAACCACTGATGAATATGGAACCTTGGATATGCATTTTATCTCCTCTTGTGTCTTGGGACACATTTACCTAGTCAATTTAAAATGGATATCTAAAAGTGCACTAATTGGTTTTTTCATCTTTTATTTTAAATCTTTCCAACATATCTTCTATGTACTTTCTCTAAGGCAATGCTAATTTATGGTTTTTCTTGTCTCTTGTTATTCTCATACCATGGATTTGATTTGCAACACCTAGATTGTTCATAACAAATGTATTAGCTAATTTTATTTTGAGCACAATTATATCATGCATGTTAGTCCCCACAAAAAACATGGCATTGGTGTTGGACATTGGATAAACCAACGCTCCCATGTGTTTTGCGACATGGACTAACCACCTCTCATGGATCCTTATCTCTGGCAATGCGATAATTGATTAAGACCTACAGGTTTTGGTCTAACAGCAATTGTGATTCCCAACAAGTGGTATCAGAGAGGGTCCTTTCATAGAAGCTTGATCGCTTGAAGGAGATCCATTGTAACAATGGGAAAGAAGCAAAATAAGAAATCACCTCAAAATAAGAAGACATCTCAAAGGAACAGTGACAGTCGGAGAGACAATTGGCTACTAGGTGGAAGAAATTATTTAGATTCAAAACCACCTCAGAATGAAGATGAACACGCAAAAGTATTATCGAGTACTAATTTTTTGTCCTCTGGTGATACATTTATCTGTTCATGCAATATTGAAGATAATGAATGTGATAGTGAAACAACTAAATTTGATCTTATGGGTGAAAGTGAAAGAAATCTAATAGAGTCAGAAGTTAAAAGGCTCATAGATAAAATTAGAGATCAACAAGATCTATTTGATAAAAGGGAATGTACCTACAAAGAAGAGGTTACCAGGTTAAAAAATCAGTTGGAGGAAAGAAACAAAATAAGGAACTAGTACAAGGAAAAGGAAGATCAATGTCAAAGGCTACAAGATGAAGTGACATCATTGAGAAATGAAGTGAATGAAAAGAATACAAAACCCATGGAACTTAAAGAAAGAACCATTGTGAAGGTATAGAAGCTGAGGTTGTCTCGCTAAAAGAAGATCTTGAAAATTCAAATAAGCAGAATGAAGAACTAATTCAAGCATTTGAAGAACAAGAAAATGAGATTATCAAATTAAGACAACAAGTGGAAGAAGGAAGAAAATTTGAAGAGATCACGAAGAGGTAGTATCTGGAAAAGGAAGAGCAATATCAGGTTGAGGTAAATATCCTAAAAGGTAAATTAGAAGAAAAGGATAAAATTTTATGATTTCAAGATAGTACTAAGATTTTGGATAATATTCTTATTAGTCAAAGGTCTCTTGCCATCAAATGTGGTCTTGGTTTTCATGAAAGCGTCAAAGGTGAATCTAGCTCACAAGATGAGGCAAGGAATTCTAATGTAAAATCTGAAATGCTCAACAAGGAGATAAGAGATCAACCCCATCAACAAAAAGGGATAGAAAGTCTTCAAAGAAAATAATTTACTCCTAACTATGGAAGCGTTAATCTATTCTTTCCTATGATGAATAATGTTGAATGTTATATATGTCATAATTTTAGACATGTTGCAACTAGGTGCAGAAGTAGAATGTTTCAAGCTAATAATCGTCTCACAGAAAGATCATTAGCTTCTAGGTACTTTAAGGGATATTGTTTTTCTTGCAATATTTTTGGTCACAAAGCCATTGATTTCTATATAAGGAATATGAAACATATAAGATGTTATTCTTCTAACAAGTTTGGGCATATAACAAAAGAATGCAGGAACGTCTATGGATCACCGTAGGCAATATGTTAAGCACTCAAATAAGCACATTTATATTAGAAAATATGAAAAAGATGAGAATCAAGAAAAGGAAGATCAGAAAAGGTGTGATCTTGCTCTCTGCTCATTCAAAGATGAATATGATAATGGATGTGCTCATCACATGACTAGAGACAAAAGAAAAATGGAGTCTCTAATGAAGAACCATCATGGTAATGATATTCTTGGAACTGATGTTTCAACAAAAGTTCTAGGACCAAGTACAGTTAGAACAAACTCAAGAGGAACTGAAAGTATGAAATTTCGGTGTTCCAATTTTCATATGAATATATTATGAAAACAAATTGTGTATATATGCGAGTTCAAAATTACACAGTCACGTTTATGTTGGTTTGATGAAGAAGCAATGGGATAGACTCAGAAAAAGGGTCTGATATGTTTCAAACAATTATCAATTGTATTTTCTGTTTCGATGGTTGATGATTATAGTATGTGGATGTTATTTACAAGTAGTTTTTACCCTCATAAGTGGTTGATGACTTGATGTATAACTGGTTGATGATGATGCCTTGATGATTCTTACTGATATATGCAATGATCAGATCTGACAGTGAACAGTTGGCACAGGTTCAGGGAGAACATATGCTATGCTTATAATAATGAACTGTTGGCATTATGTTTAGAAGTCTTGGTACATAATGATTCTTATCTATGGTGATGATTCTTATGTTGTTGAAGTGTTTAAATGATGCATCATACTATGCTGTGGTCATGAATTGCCTATGATGAAATCACAAATGATACTTTGCTTTAGCAATTTAGTTGTTTTGATGCTTCTGATCAAATTTGTGGATGAATCTTTTGATGATGCATATAGTTATATGGTGATATTCATAAGTTAAAGGAGAAGAACAAAGCTTGAGTACACATCTTCATTATTTGATGATATTAAGTGTCACTCATTTATGTTATGATGCTTCCATCATGCCTTCAAAGATGCATAAATTTCATATAATGTAGTTATGGATTAGGATTCCTATACTTCTTGGCTCTCACATGGTTGAAGATTGTTGCACTTGATGGTATCGATAAAGTTTGACAAAATGACTGTGAGCTCATGGTTTTCCTTTCACATTGATGATAAGATAGATACGTATTTATATCGCTATGCTAGTTGTGATAAAAGATCCTCTTATATGAATAAAATTGGCCAAGAGAATGGTTTTAATGCAGGTTTGATGAAGACATGGATATTTGGAGACATGGCTTACTTAGTCACATAATGATGATGACTTATTACTTTATGATGATAAGTTTGATACTCACATATGTTAATTATCATGGTTGATGCATATCGGATGTGGGATGTTGGAAAACTCCTTAGCGATGATACATGGTTGATATATTGAGGGTTCTTATGGAAAGATCATGCAATTATTTCTACGATGATGATGTTTCGGTCATAGTTGATGACTATGGTGGTTTCACATATATATGATATGATGTGAATGGTTTTGTATTACTTCTTGGAGACATGACATATGCTTAGTTGATTCAGGGAAGGCTATGTTAAGGATTTTCTACTAAGGAAACAAAGCAAGTTGATCTTGATAAGATCAAGAGGATGAGTTGATATCTATATGTGGCATACTTTGTAACAGATTGATGATATTAAAGTTACATTGTCTTATCTTGCGAATTGATGATGGACATATATAGGTTGTTACTCTTGATGCTGTTGACAGATGTTTATGGTACAGATCATATATGGTGTATGATAGTTGCTGATAATTATCATGATCTTGTTTAGGTCTTTGGTCTTTGTTATAAATGTCTTGTATATCATTTGATTTAAAGGTCATGAAAAGACTTATGATGTAATAATTGTCATATTCAGTCATGTACAAACTTTTGAGATCATGCCAAATATGTAATCCCACTTGGTTGGGTGGATCAATCAAATATGTATCCCCCTTGGTTGGGAGATTGATGTATGTATGAGTCATTGGTGAAAGGAAGGTCTTACTCACATAGTTGAGTTATACATTCATGCTATTCTTTTGAAAAATATTTCTGCAGACTTTGCATGTACACAGGGGGAGCATGGACAATATAATGCATCTTAGCATGTAATAAGGGGGAGTTTGATCATATAATTAGGCATGTGCCTAGGGGAAGCATGATCAGTGTTCATATTCAATAGTTCAAATATGGAAGTCTTCATTTAACATTGGTCAACACTTTTCCCTTGATGTCAAAGGGGGAGAGTAGCTTGGTGTTTGGAGAGTAGCTTGATGTTTTGAAAATCTTGCTGCTTGTCTTGATGTTATTTATAGGTTGTGGTGACCAAACACCAAATTAGTTGCCATCAAGTCCAAAGGGAAATATTTTTGGCATTATGATGCATGTGTTGTCCTTGATGGCAACTCACTTGTAGCAAAACAATTATATGGTAACAAGATGAATCTACATGTTAGATCAGAGGTGACATAATGATGGAACAAAATAATGGGTCCAAGGTTTATGGATCATAATTAGAAGCTTGATACAGGAAATTGTTGGCATTATGAATTAGGTGTTGTCCTTGATGGAAACCTACTTGATGAGTTGTCCTTGATGACAACACAGACTGCATGGTAGTTGTGTTTACAAATGTGATGAAATGCAGGGTAGTTAAGAGGAGTTAGTTCAGAAATGAGAAAGTGATGGCAACTCACATTGTAGCAGGTCAATTCAGAGGTAACAGAGTAATGGCACAGAAGAACAGGATGATGTGACAAAGGATTATAGATCAGAATCAAGAAATTGAGGAAATATAATGTTTTAAGTTGTATACATTAGTTAACCTAGTCCAAGTCATGTATACACACAAGTACACAGAATAAAAGGCGCATATACGTATGAACACAGTTTCACAGAAGGAAAAGCATGCATGGGATGGAAAATTGAGGTTAAATAATACCAAGGGTCCATATGGTATTAGCCTACAATATTGAGCATAATAATGATTACTTGATCCCGTCTAAGAATACCATAGGTTCTAAGTGTTGTTTTGGTGCATGGTATTGACAAAGGCTCTAAGTATATAAGGAAGAGAAGATCAACAGGTTAAGTGTGCAAGTGATGAAAATATTATGAAGAGTTAGATTAAAAGAAAATATGCATGTTATGGGATTTTGATGCTTTGCTTGATCTAAACTAAGTAAAAACCTGAGTGTTTGATGATGGATGAGATCTAATAAATCTGAAATAATTATGCACTAATTATGGATTAGGATCATAAGACCTGAAATGACTTATAATTGTATGATATGATAATGGATAGGATAGATCTGAATGCCAACACATGTTTTATCCTTTAAATGCTATGATATGGGTATATCTGAAGTCTTGAAAAGTTGCGAAGTTATAATTCATTATTTGTAGATCTATGCACATGTTTGTCTTGGTGAAGGTGCGTATACACGCGGATTCAACACTTCCAAGTAACGTATGCAAAGGAAGGGATTGTTGTTAAAAAATGACTGATCTATCTGATCAATATTGCTATTTTACTGTTGTTTGTAAATGATGTCTTCATTAGATCTGAAGTTAAATTTATTGTATAAGGAGATTGAGTCTGGTTGACTAATTGGTTGAGTAAGAAGCGTGATCTTTGCTACTATCTATTTAGAACTTTGTAATATGATAGTGGATCTTCAAAATGTCTTTGGTTAGTACAATTTTTGGTTCAAAAGTATTATGATTTAGTATCTTTAGAGGTATATGCAGGTTGGGTTACAAAAAGTAGCATATACATGTAGGTTGTCCTCATTAAAGTAGCGTATACATTCTAACATATGGTTTTTGAGGTTACAATGGGTTCTGGTTGTTGATGTAGTGTTCTGAGTTCAATTATGTGTACTGGTTATAATGATCTGACTATTCTAGTTGATTGGTTGAATTTTGATTAAGTGTCGGTTGATTAGGTTTTGAGTGAATGGTTGATTTAGTTGTATCAAAAATTGATGATTGGGAGATTCAATTGTGTCAGAGGTTTCAATGGTTGTTTGATTCAGTTGTGTCAAAAGTTTCAATGATTGGTTGAAGAAAGTTCTGATTGGGTTTCAATTATGTCAGAGATTGATGATTGGGTTTCAGTGATTGATTGATTCAATTATATTAATGATGGATGAATGTGTTACAATGATGAGTTACGATTTTGAATTTTGATATTGAGATTAAGTGTTGATCATGGGTCCAATATGAAAATTTGATGAAATGTGGCCTACAAGTTATGATGTGTTGAAGCAGGTTGATCTAGTTTGAAAATTTATGAAATGTGGTCCCTAGAGAAAGAGTGAAGGTGGTAGACTTCTGTAGGCTAGTGCCTACATACTGGTAAACATATCATCCAGTACAAGATCTAGGGGGTTGGAGCTCCCTTCCAGTAGTAGATGGAGAACGAGCGAAGGTCGTAGCCTTTTATAGGTCGACGCCTACGTACTTGTAAACATATTAGCTAGTACAAGAGCTAGGGGGTTGGAGCTCCCTTCAAGTAGAAGCTGGAGAATGAGTGAAGGTTGTAGCCTTCTGCAAGTTGGTACTTGCGTACTGGTATGAGTCTGCAGTAGTACAAGATTGTAAAAATCTTTTTCTCTATACTAAAAAGAAGACAGAGATGAAAACAATAGGTGGTTTTCTCCCGAATTGCGTTTCCACCATAAATCTTGGTGTTCATGTGTGTTGCTTATGTGTGATGGTTTATTTTTAAAGTGCATGGTTACTGTTTATCTAATGTTTAATAAAGTATTGATGCACTGGTTGAATACAAACATATGATGAATTAACTGAATCATAAGTTCAATGGATATACGCTAATAGTATTAAGAACAATCGTGTACACATGCAGGTTCCTTCTAGTAAAGTCACATATAGAAATATGAATATGAAATGTAAAAAGTTATTGATTTGAAAATATTGATTCACCCTCCCCTTCTCAGTGTTTTTCCCAACAAGTGGTATCAGAGCGTAGGCCACAAGTTCAATACACACCCAACTTGTGTTGGGGGGAGATTGTTAGACATTAGATAAACCTACGCATGTGTTTCACGACATGGACTAACTGCCTCTCATGTATCCTTATCTCTAGTGATGCGATCGTTGACTAAGACCTGCGGGTTTTGGTCTAACGGCAATCGTGATTCCCAACAATTGACATACAATAAAAAGTTAATATGACTTTCACTATATAGTCTCTTAAATTAAACACAATGGTTAGATTGGTATCTATTATAACCTTGTGATGTCATAAACTTGTCAAAATGCAAATACCACTACCTTGGAGCTTGATTTAAAGCATGCAAGCTCTTCTTTAGCCTGAAAATGAATTTTTCCTTCCCTTTGACTTCATATCCCTATGGATGTTGCATATAATCAATTCATCCAAGTCACGATGGAGAAATTTGTGTTTACATCTAACTTCTTGAGATGCAAATCCTATACTACCATTAAACTTAAAATAGTTTTAATTGAAGTCATTTTGACAATAGGAGAAAATATTTCATCAAAACCCTTCGTTTGTATGAACCCCTTTATAAAAATTTTGGCCATGTACCTCTTTTTGACTCAATATTATTCCTTCAACCTATAACATTTTGCAATTCTCTTTTACCTATAGGAAATGGGACCAATTCCCAAGTATGGTTATGTACCAAGGAGTTCATCTCTTCTTTCATGCCTTGCTCCTATTTCTTTCTAGTTTCTACCTGCATTGCTTCCTCATATCTTTTTGGTTCAATGAAATCAATCAATAATACATAATATAATGAATGAGAGTGTTGTTTAAGGGTTCTACTTAACCTAGTTGATATTATAACAACACTTGTAGGAGTATAAGTACCTATTGTAGCTATTGCTTTTGGGAATTTTTATTTTTTGGCACCTATGGAATTTCTTTTTTTTGTGATTTCATCATGCAATGTGTATTTTGTGTTTTCATTTTCCTAATTTTTTGTTGCAACTTATATTTAGATATGACCTCCTCATTTAATACATTATCTCTACTCCTAATGATTTTGTGGTTTTCATAATCCCATAAGTGATATCCAAAATCGTTAACTCCATATCCAATAAAAGTACACTTCTTAGATTTTTCCCCAAGCTTTGTTATCTTTTCTCTATTAATATGGACAAATGCTTCACAACCAAAAGTATTTAGAAGTGAGTAATTTACCTTTTTACATGTCCATGCCTCCTATGGAATTTCACCATCCAAGGTACTTGAAGGCCCTATATTTATTAAGTAAATAATAGTATTGAATTTTTTTCCCAAAAATGTAGGGGAAATCCTACATGCAATCTCATACTCGCATGCTCCATGACTATTATGTTCATCCTTTATAACACACCATTTTCTTCCAGTGTTCTTGGAACTGTCTTCTTTCTATGGATCTCAAGTCTTCCTAGTTGCATCATTAATAAAACTATCATAATAATAAGATCCACAAAGAGATGATAACTGAGTTGGTTCCCATACAACTATATGCACAAGTTATGAATTTTCACTCTTCTTTTCATTCCAAACTTTAAGAAATCTAACTTTTTTCTGCTTTCCATAAAAATAATTCTCATTGAAGTCTAAATCAACCTCCAAAAATGGCAAAAATTTTCTTGAGAGGAGAAGCTATATGCCCTTCTCACTCATGTGCTTGAGCCTATGATGTCACAATATTGTATCCTCTTTTGCATAGGATAAATAGATAGAAAGGTCAACATTACTAGTACAAAATACAATGTTCTTACATTTTCTCCTTTTGTTATTATCAAAGATCCTCTAGTGACCTTCCATGAATTTATTGTAAATGCAATTGTAGAAATTTAACTTCTCAATTACCTTTTTGAAATCATATTTCTTCCTAAATCATAAACACACCTTACCTCTTTCAACAACTATTGGTTTCCATTCTATAAGTTTATCCATACCTGGCCTTTTTCCACAATTTTTTGTTAGGTCCCTATAATATTAGTGTATTCCCTCATTGTTATTGTTAGTGTAGATCCCTTATTTTTATTGTTGTGCCCATGTAGTCCCCATATTGTTATTATTGTGCCCCATATAAGCCCAATATTCTTATTGTTGTGCCCTTACATTATTATTGTTATTTCGGCTCTGATTATAGTGTGACCCCTTAGACTCCTATATATAGAAAGGAGGTTTTTTTATTTGAATCATCCAATAATTGTTCATTTGTGTAATGTAAAGGAGGTTTCCACCTCGAAGAAGCAAATTTTTAAGTCATTGATATATCTCTTCTTCTATTTTTTGAGTTGGTTGCATAACATTTGGTATTAGAGCTTGGGATTATAGGGTTTCACTTCTTCAAACATGTCATCTTGGCATTTTCACTATAACTTTTTTTTTTTTTTACAATGTTTTAGAAGCTAACATTTTTATCACATGGATTCGAAATCTTGGTGAAATTTGTGTAAAAATTTCAAATCATGGTTCAAAGATATGATCTGGGGAAGTTAGGCTTTTAGTAGGCTCCAAAATTATGTCTCAAACATGTGACTTAGGGAAAATCATCATAAATTTCGTTTCAGGCATTGGATTTGAATTCTGTAAAACATGGCTGAAAATGCACCAAATTTGAGGGCCAAAGGTTGAAACAATGACACGTGGAACTCCTTACAAGTTTTCTCTACTGAACCGGTCTATAATTAGAACATAGTGGGAGATCAGATATAACTCTTTCCTGAAGACTCTAATCTTGGTCTAAATTATAAGATTGGAAAGAAGACTCAGGGGGCTACCACAAGACAAAATTTAAGACCTTGAATATTCGAAATTACAAAGATACAACAGATTCAATATTGAGCTCCTACGAAGCGAAAAAAAGGTGTGTAGTTTTTTTAAAAATTTGCATAAGTTTTTTTTGAAAAATTAGTTTGAACTTATTAAAAGGGACAGTGAAGCATAATTATAATTAATTGATGCCCCAAACAAATAAAATTGAAACACCTAGTAAGAAACCCAAAATATCTACTATGACACATGAAGAAGAGGAAGAAATGCAACATGATATATCAAAATTACGAGACCAAGTGAAACAAATTTGGCTCTCACAAAAAGTAACAGAAGCTAAGATGGATATTTTGAAGAATTGTATCAATGGTATAGAAGAAAAACTGAAAGGAAACACTAAATATTTTGAGAAAGACATGGAAGGTTTGAAGGAAGGTTTGACAAATTTGCTACAAGAAATGCTTCCTAATGGTGAAAAGGTAGTAAAGGAAACTTATGATGAGAACAAAAGAAATTTTAATCATGATTTCATAGACTTTAATGTTGGATTGATGTCCCACCATATTTCAAATATCGATATGAGGAAGTTTGATGGCAAGGATCCCATAACATGGGTACTACAGATGGAGCAATATTTTTATCTCCATAATGTGCAAAATGCACAAAAGGTACGCATTGTAACCTTATATTTAGAACCATGGTATTGATGACTTTTCTCTCATAAACAAATTTTCATTTGGTCAATTTCTACGGAGGAAATGATATCTCATTATGAGGATACAAAGAGAAACACCTTCTTTAGCCAATTGATAAATCTCAAACAAAATGGTTCAATAGTGGAGCACATGGAGGACTTCCAAAAATTGAATATAAGGGTAAATGATATTCCAGACGAGCATATGATTGATGTCTTCATAGGAAATTTAAAGAATAACATACAACACGAGGTTTGCCTTTGCGAATTTGATTGATTGGAGAAGGCATTCAAGTTGGCAAGAAAAATTGAAAGAAAAATTTATGGCAACAAGGAAGCCTACCACTCACAACTATAAAGACGGAAGTGTTGTTGCTCCTAGCCTTCCACAACCTACAAGGTTCACACCACAACAATTGAAAGAAAAAATATAAAAAGGGATTTGTTACAATTGTGATAAAAAAATACACTAAAGGTCATAAGTGTGCTGAGAAGAAATTATTTTACATATATTGTGAAGAGGAATAAGTAAGGGAACAAGAAACATCAAAAGAAGCAGATATACACGAGGAACCAACCCGAGGGAAAGAAGAAAATAATTTGGCCATAGCTTGTAATACATTGGCTTGAATTACCACTCCTAAAACTCTCAAGATAGAAGGACACATCAAGAAGAAAAAGGTAATAGTGTTGATTTATTTGGGTAGTACCCATAATTTTATCGATTGTAAGGTAGCCAAGGAATTGAATTGCTTCCTATATCCAACACGAGAGTGTCAAGTGATGGTTGCAAATAGAGGAACCATAAATTTCTCTAGAAAGTGCAATAATGTAAGGCTATCCATGGGTGAATATGTATTGAATATTCCAATTCTTTCCACTCCAATGGTTGGTGTTGATGTTGTACTAGGAGTCCAATGGTTACAATCTTAGGGTAAGATAGCTTTTAATTTTCAAGAACTTTTCTTGAAATTTTTCTGGGAAGGCAATGAAGTTGAATTAAGGGGCATTGCAGGGAAACTAGGAAAGATAATAAACTCTAATGGCATGGAAAATCTTCTAAATAAAGAATAATGGGGTTTTATTGCACAATTATGTTCACTAGAGGTTCAAACATTGAAATCATCTATTTCTCCATACTTCCAAAAAGTCTTGGACAATCATTCCAAGGTATTTGAGACTCCCAAAGGCCTCCCACCTATTTGTGATCATGATCATACTATTCATTTGATTCCAGGAAGTGTTCCTCCAAACATAAGGCCTTACAGATATCCCTATGCCCAAAAGAGTGAAATTGACTGTATGGTTGCAGAAATGCTAGAGGCTGGTATAATTCAACCTAGTTAAAGTTATTTCTCTGCTCCACTAGTATTGATGCATAAGAAGGATGGATCATGGCACATGTGTCTAGTTATAGGGATCTCAACAAGATCACTATTAAAGATAAATTTCCCATTCCTTTCATTGATGAATTATTGGATGAATTACATGAAGCAATTTACTTCGCCAAGTTGGATCTTTGCTTAAGATATCATCAAATAAGTTGGTCATGCATTTTATCCTTACCAATGCACCTTCTACATTTCAAGGTTTGATGAATTCAATTTTTAAACCCTTCCTTAGAAAATTTGCTTTCGTATTTTTTGGTGATATACTAATCTACAACAAGTCTTGGAAGAATCATGCTCAACATGTTGAAAGGGTGCTCAAACTATTGGGGGAGAAACAATTATATGGAAAAGCCTCCAAATGTTTCTTTGGAGTACAGGAGGTGGAATATCAGGGTCATAATGTATCTCATGAAGGTGTTAAGGTAGACCCTAACAAAATTAAAGCCATTAAGGAATGGAAAATCCACACATCCATAAAGCATATGCGAGGATTTCTTGGGTTGACATGGTATTATCACACGTTTGTTAAGAATTATAAGAGAATAACACCACCTATAAAAACATTACTAAATAAAGATGCATTTTCTTGGACTCCCGAAACAACTAAGGCCTTTGAATATCTTAAAGATGAAATGTGCCAAGCATGGTCTTAGCTATGCCAGACTTCAAAATAACCTTTATTGTGGAATGTGAAGCCTTAGGAAATGGAATTGGTGTTATTTTAATGCAAGAACGAAGACCCATTTGTTTTGAAAGTCATCCAACCAAAGGAAAGTATTTACACAAAGCTATTTATGAGAAGGAAATGCTGGAAATACTACATGAACTTAAGAAATGGAGACCTTACCTAATGGGAAGACACTTCAAGGTAAAAATAAATCATATAGTCTTAAATACTTTTTAGAACAAAGATTATCTTCAGAAGGGAAGCAAAAATTAGTCACAAAGATGTTGGGTTATGAATTTGAAATCATCAACAAAAAAGGGAAGCAAAATGTTATTGCAGATGCACTCTCAAGAAAGGATGAGGATGTGGAAGCATTAATTTGTGCCATTTCTATTATCCAACCAAATTGGATAACCGAAGCAAGGGATGAATGGAAGAATGATGAAGAAGTGTGGGAACTCATTCAAAAGTTATAATAAGATCCTAGCACATATGATACATTTAGCTATAAAAATGATTCATTATGGTACAAAGATCGCTTATCCCTTTGTAAGAATTCCCAACTCAAACAAAAGATTCTTCTGGAATTGCCCACCTCTCCCTTAGGAGGGCACTCTAGATTTTTAAAAACTTACCATAGGGTTAAGAAGGAAATTTTTTGGGATGGATTTACATCTGATATTCAAAAGTTTGTGGAGAAATGTTTGTTTTTGAAGCAAAATAAAGTTGAGACAATTAATACCCCAAGTATGTTACGACCTTTATCCATTCCAAGTCAATGTTGGGAATAGGTTTCAATGGACTTTATCATAGGTTTACCCAAGTCCGAAGGAAAGAGTGTCATCATGGTGGTAGTTGATAGACTTACCAAGTAAGCACACTTTTGTGCATTATATCATCCATTTAAAGCTAGTACAATTTCTACAACATTTATGGAAAAAATTCAAAAGCTACATGGAAACCCAAAGATTATTGTAAGCGACAAAGATCCTATTTTCACTGGAAAATTTCGGATAGAATTATTTTATTTTATGCATACTCAATTAGCTCATAGTTCATCTTATCATCCTCAATCAAATCAGAAAAATGAGTTAGTGAACAAATGTTTGGAAGGATATCTTCATTTCTTTGTATCTGATAAACAAAAATAATGGGTCAAGTGGTTACCTTCGGCTGAATGGTGGTATAACACTTCCTTCCATACAACAACAAAAATGACCCAATTTATGGCAATTTATGGATATCATTCACCATCCATCACATCATATTTAAGAGAAAATTAAAAGGTTCAAGCAGTGGAAGATCACATCGAGCATCAACAACAAGTTCTCCAACTCTTAAAGGATAACCTCACTTTGACACAGAATATAATGAAACAACAAGAAGATGAACATTGCAGTGAAAGAAGTTTTGATGTAGGTGATTGGGTATTTTTATGGCTACAACCATACAAATAAATGTCCCTCAAGTAAGCTAAGAAGGATAATAAATTATCACCAAAGTATTATGGTCCTTACAAGGTGTTGCAAAATATTGGCACTATGGCTTACAAATTGGAGCTTCCTGCATCATCCCGAGTGCACTCAGTTTTCCATGTTTCATGCTTAAAGAAGGTTATAAGTGACAAGCTCCCAGTTCAAAAAATGTTGCAAGAACTTGTCGAGGAAGGAAAAAACATATTGGAACCTAAAGTAGTAATGGAAATAAGAACTTGACAACTATGAAATCGATCAATTTCAGAGTATCTCATCAAGTGGAATAACACACCTACAGAATACTCCACAAGGGAGGATGAGAATTTTATACAAAAGCATCTAGAACTACTCAAGCATTGAGGACAACACTTTTTTGAAGGAGAGAGGCATGTTTGGTCCCTATAATAGTAGTGTATTCCCTCATTGTTATTGTTAATGTAGCCCCCTTATTGTTATTGTTGTGCCTATGTAGTCCCCACATTGTTATTATTGTGCCCCATATAAACCCACTATTGTTATTGTTGTGCCTTTACATTATTATTGTCATGTCTACACTAACTATATTGTGAACCCTTAGACTCCTATATATATAAAGGAGGTTTTTTTATTTGAATCATCCAAGAATTTTTCATTTGTGTAATGTAAAGGAGGTTGCCCCCTAGAAGAGGCTAATTTTGAAGTCGCTGATCTATTTCTTCTTCTATTTTGTGAGCTGATTGCATAACATATTTCATGGTTCATCATCACCCAAGTAAACCTAGTTAAAATCAACTTGAACATAATCATGAAAATATTTCATATGGGGTGTGGCATGCCATGAAACTCCTAAATCTGTCACCCAAGAATCAAGAATGCTATCTATTGAAAGTGTTACACAGTAAAATGTCACTGTCACCTTGTCAGTCTCCCTACTATGTCATGAAATCAATCCATCATGCTCATGCTCTCTGAAATGGCCAAAAACCCTCTTTGCCTAAGTTTATTGGATCATCGCGACTGTTGTTAAAATAACCGCGGTGACTGGCGGATGACAGTATAAATGGTGCGCTGCCAGTGCGGAAGCACACGGGTTTTCCGTGCTGGTCGAATTTCATAAACAGTGCACCCTTCGCTTGTATTAGTTCACGTTGACCATACCTCTTCTGTAATTGAGATGCGATGCCAGCGCGCCAGCCTAGTTTTGCACCTGCGTTGATCCTGTTTGGGCGAGTTTGTTCTAACAGCCAGCCTTCCAGATGACTCCAGAATTGTTTGTTAGCTTTGTAAAGGTCGCCATCCTTTCTAAGGCATGTCTGTTCGCCTAGTCACCCACTTTTCTTGGGGGTAAGCTCATCCTTTCACTATTCATGGAGCCTCCTTCTCCTATATAAGCCTCCACCATTGCCATGAGCAGCTAGTTTGGAAAATATAGACTTTGACATAGAGGAATTCTTAGTGCATTAGTGCTGCTCTTTGTAGGCATTTGGTGTGTTGTGTGAGGATTTCTTTAGAGCTTGAGGAAGGTTATGAGTTTGTTGCCTTGTATGTGAGAGAGAGACCTCTTTGACTTGGGAGATCTACTTCAAAGGTGAATGCTTAGGAGACATGCTGGCTGGACCCTCTAGAGAAGGACTCAGCGTCA
>APFE030127034.1:33260-79698 GCA_000404065.3 Pinus taeda | reverse complement strand
AAATGGCTAAAAACCCTCTTTGCCTAAGTTTATTGGGTCATCGCGACTGTTCCTAAAATAACCGCGCTGACTGGCAGATGACAATGTAACTGGTGCGCTGCCAGCGCGGAAGCACACGTGTTTTCCGCGCTGGTCGAATTTCATAAACAGCACGCCCTCCGCTTGCATCAGTTCGCGCTGACCAGACCTCCTCTGTAATTGAGTTGCGATGCCAGCGCGCCAGCCCAGTTTTTCACCCGCGTTGATCCTGTTTAGGCGAGTTTGTTCTAACAGCCGGCCTTCCAGATGACTCCAGACTTGGCTGTTAGCTTTGTAAAGTCGCCATCCTTTCTAAGGCATGTCTGTTCGCCTGGCCACCCACTTTTCTTGGGGGTAAGCTCTTCCTTTCACTATTCATGGAGCCTCCTTCTCCTATATAAGCCTCCCCCATTGCCATGAGCAGCTAGTTTGGAACATATAGACTTTGACATAGAGGAATTCATAGTGCATTAGTGCTGCTCTTTGTAGGCATTTGGTGTGTTGTGCGTGAGGATTGCTTTAGAGCTTAAGGAAGGTTATGAGTTTGTTGCCTTGTGTGAGAGAGAGACCTCTTTGACTTGGGAGATCTACCTTCAAAGGTGAATGCTAATGAGACATGCTGGCTGGACCCTCTAGAGAAGGACTCAGCATTAGAACCTTGGTTGTACCTTACTCTATTTCTGATTAATAAAAGATAGATGACTACTGTTATGGTTCCATTCTCATTTGTCTTATGAATGATTAATGCGAATTACATCCTTTCTGACTGATGTATAGTTGCTTTTAGTAGATTTTACGCTTGTGTTTGTCTTCTCTTTGCTTATGCAGATGTCCGCCCATGAGGATAGTGGAGGATTGTGATCGGCTGGAGCGAAGGAGCAAGAGTGGCATCTCTTTGTCAAACATAGCGCTGGAATCCAAGTAGGTGTCTATTACCCACTTGTTAATTGCAACTAGGAACTTGCAGAGTAGCATTGATTGATTGTTGCTAGACCCCTTTTGGGCTAGTAGGGATCGCCTCTATCCGTAGAGGGGATTTACCTCTCCAACAGAAAGGATTGAAGCATCTTGAAACACATCACCTACTACAGTTGTTTCCTTTTTATTATCCTATTGTCCTTTTTTATTATTTTAGAGATCAATAATCTTTCATCTTGTGTCCTTTCTTCCCACAATGCTAGCATTCCAACCTCCCTCTGGATTTGGATCCACCTTTCTTAGAATTTCCATGATTCCTTGGGCTCTTTCCTCTCTCCCTCAATCTTCCTTTGTTATATATATTCAAATAATTACTTGGAATCTCACCTATGCTATTCCATTACATTTCCTCACTAAGGATAATGCCAACAACATCATCAAACATTAAAGTTTTTGAACTCGAAATGTACTCACATCCATGACCAAGCCATTCCATTTTTCTAGAAATGAGCAAAAAATCAAAGGAGCTTTAACATAATCATCAATGTTTACTCCTACATAAATTCAACATAAATTCATTGGTTGGTGACTGTGTTAAATTTAATTAAATGATCAACAACATACCCACTTTATGACATCTTCATAATAAATAAATGTATAAGAAATACCTTGTTGGAAGCTGAGGTTTTTTTTTATAGAATTGATCCGGATTTGAAAAGGAACACAACTAATTACAAATATAACCATAAATACAGAGATGTAGCATAAATAATACTTCATTTCATTAATACCAAATACTGAAATATGCTTACAAACAGAATGGAAATAAGATTGGCTCGGATGATGGTAACTTATCTATGAGAAGAGATGTGGTGGCTACATGCTTCTGAATTGTGTTACAATGAGGCTCAAAGGCCTATTTATTATTTAGAAACAATGGAAAACCTAAACATCCAAAAATCTAACCCTAGGAGATGAAGTTCCAAACTATGGGCCCTGTTTGGGTAAATTGGTACATCAACTTCCTGGGGTTGTTACTTTTGCATACGATCTCTATTTGACGTGCACAATACCTCGTTAGAAAGATATATATGAGGACTACAACTTTCAAATGGCCAAAATTAGTAAGTTGGCTATGTTGGCCCTGATTTTCCACAAAAAACGTCATTTAGGGCCTCAAAATGACTCCGGAAGTTGAGGACCTGAAAAACTGTTAAAAATAGTAAATTATGCTACAAATAAGGAAATTGAAAAAACTAAAAGAACCAATGGTGGGGGTCCAAGTGGAATAGCTGGGTGGCCACCAATATCCACCTGTATCATTCCTCCTCCCTTAGGAAGCAACGATCCCCATTGCATTGAGTTCCTCCATGAGATGAGGAAACTTCTGCTAAACTTGGTCCGTGGTGAGCCACTTGCCCTGGTGAAGGAGTTGACCTGCTTTGACAACTCAATATAGTTGGATCCTTTCCTCTCAGGTTCTCTTGATCTATGTGTACATGATCCGATCAGTTTTGGATTGTTCCATGCAGCCTGGATTTAACTCTGTAGGTGTGATCTGTTCTGCAATGTATGATGTGTCCAACAATGGTGGGAAGTATGGTCGAAGGCGGCCCACATTGAACACTAGGTGCAGGGCAAGGAATGGGGGAATGTTGAGCTCAAATGAATTGTCTCCCAAAGACTTGGTAAAGGAGTAAGGACCATATTGGAGTGGTCTGAGTTTCTGATAGGCTCTGGTAAAACATTCCTTCTGCAAATGCAACCAGAATTTGTTGCCCACTTGAAACTTGTTTGGCACCCGATGTTGATCATGTTGCTGATTTTACTTGGAATTTGATTTCTCCAGATTGTCATGGACCTACTAGAAGATGTGTTGGATGTGCTCAATGAAGTTATTTTCCTTGTTAGCTTTAGACTAGACATGAGCCAAATGTGCCTGAGTAGCTGCAAATGGTATGACCACATCAATGGGACATAGTGTCTGGAATCCCAAGCCCACCTAAAAACGATTGTGGCATGTCGAGCTATGGAGATCCCGGTTATAGCTGTGTTCGACATAAGGGAGGCTCTCATCCCATGTGCGTGGATTCTTTGAATTGTACATGTTCAAAATTTGTATGATCATCCCGTTGACAACCTCTATCTGGCCATCAGTTTGGGGATGGAAGGTTGTGGAATTAGTGAGCTTGGTGTCCAGCATTGACCAGAGACTAGACACAAATGTACTGAGGAACTTGTTATCCTGATATGAGATGATACTCTTTGGGATCCCAAAGTGTACCCACACTCATTCAAAGAAGAGTTTAGTTGTGGCTTCTGTTGTAATATTCTTCTTACAGATCACCATAATGGCCATCTTCGAGAATCTATCATCGACCGTAAAAACACAGTCATTTCCATGCTTAGTAGAAGGAAGGCCCAACATGTAATCCATGGAGATGGATTCCCAAGGTTGACTAGGGGTAGGTAATGGAGTATAGAGGTCTTGCTTCTTGATGGTCGATTTGGAAATGGTGTAGGAAGTGCAGGAACTGATGTATTTCTTGACATCATATCGAAGATTCGCCCTAAAGAAATACTTCTGAAGTACTGCCACCATTTTCTCGACCCCAAAATGACCAACTACCTGACTGTAGTGTGCTTCCCAAATAATCTTGGCACACTTTCTTGAAGGAACACAAAGGTGTCCTAGGTGGCATAAAAAGGCATCTTGGAGGTAAAAATCTAGAAATTGTTGACCCTCCAATAGCATCTGGTATGTGTGGCCAAATTCTGGGTTGCTTTTATAGAGAAGTGGCCAATTTAAAGTCTCATGCCTACAAGAGTTGAGCATGGTGGTTAACGCCATGATCAATGGTTAGCTAAGGCCATCTGCAACATTATTGGTGCTTCCCTTCTTGTACTTGATATTCAAATGGAACTATTGCAGGTATGTGGACCACTTCTGATTTCGATCATTCTGTAACTTACCTTATGTTTGTATGAATTGCAGGGGTCAATGATATGTGTGGATGACCATTTCTTTCCCCAAAATGTAATGCTTCCATTGTTGGCAGGCCTACACAATGGAATACATCTCTTTGTCATAAGTGGGATACTTCGGGACTCTGTCTGAAAGTGTCTCACTATGATATGCCACTGGTTGCCCCTATTGAGTAAGGATTGCCCCAGTAGCATAGTTAGAGGCATCTATCTCGATCTCAAATGGTTGTTGTAAGTATGGTAATGTGAGCATTGGTTCCGAGCAAAGGTGATGTTTCAACTCTACGAATGCCTTTTGTTGAGATTCAGACAAAAAGATTTTTTATTTTTCTCCTCCCTTAGTGACTTGACTTAAGGGCCAAGTGATATGAGAGAACCCCAACACGAACCTGTGGTAGAAATTGGCAAGACCCAGAAAGCTACAGAGCTCTATCACAGTGGTTAGGGTTGGTCAATCCCAAATGACTTGGATCTTGGCTAGATCCACATGCACCCCCCATTCATCAATAATGTATCCACACACATCTTGTGTTATCATAATGTTTAGAGAACCTGTTAGATGTGGTGGAGGTGCTCTTCCCAACTCTGGATGAAGATCAGAATTTCATCCAAGTACACCACTACAAATGAGTTGGTGAATGGCCGCAAGATGTCATCCATAAGTCTTATGAAGGTTGTAGGAGCATGCGTCAACCCGAAAGGCATAACCAAACATTTGACAAGGCCCTCCTTGGATTTGAAGGCAATATTCCACACATCAGAGGGTTCAATTGGTACCTGGTGATATCCGAATTTCAAGTCGGTCTTACTGAAATATTTTTCCCCCATGAGTTGGTCCAAAAGGTCATCGATCTGTGGGATTGGGTACCTATTCCTGACAATGATATTGTTCATTGCCTGATAGTCAATACACAGTCTCCAAGTCCCATTCTTCTTCTATACCAACACGATCAGGCTCCCACAAGGTGATGAACCTAGCTGGATGTGACCCTTCTGCAACAAATCCTGAGTTTTCCTCTTGATTTCGTCATTCTCCAGAATAGAGCGTCGATAGATTGGTCCATTGGGAAACAATGCACCTAGGATTAGATCGATGGAGTGCTTGACCTAACATTGCAGAGGCACCCCTATGGGGGAGGTGAGGATGTCCTTGTAGTCCTCCATGACCTTGACCATCTGTTGTTGTCATGCAGAGGGGCCCTATCTAGAGGTCGTGGCCACTACCTTCTTCTTTCCCCGAGGGTGTATCATCAGGAAAAAAAATTTCCGGTTTTGGAAACAAGCTTACTACATTGTTTTACATTAACCAAAGAGATGGTGGTGGGTGGTGCTACCTCCGGTATCCTGTACAAATTATTTCCCAAGGTATTAATAACAATGTGAGGCCTTTACTCATACACAACATGTCACTTCCACAAGTATGGTTTGCCTAATAATACATCACAAACATTAAGGGGAGCAACATCACATAATACCACATCCATGAAGGGCTTGATGTTGTATGGAAGGCGACACTATTGGCTCATGTGAAGATCCTGTCCTTGGTGAAGCCACTCGATTGTGTACGGTTGTGGGTGTGTTGTGGTTGGTAAGCCTAGATGCTTCACGACCTCTACTGAAATGAGGTTCTTTTGGCCCTCAGTGTTGAAAATGAACTATATTGGGGAACCATTTACTCACATCTGAGAGTGGAAGAGGTACTCCTCGTCTTCTGGATATTTGGACCCTCCTTCTGGATATTCGAGGTGGCAATAGTGGCATTGGGCTCTGAATTGATAATCTACTTCCCTTTATCATTCCCCTTGTTATGTTCTAACTCAGAGTCAAAAAATGCATCTGATTCCAAAGCCTTCATCTCTTCCACCAGTGACTACTTGGCCTGACACTCGTGTTGTGAGTGGAGCTCTTATGGAACTCACACCACTTTCTCATGTCCTTCTTTGGCTTCGTGGTGTTGTTCTTTTCTTGCGGGTTTGGTGGGTTTTCCTAGGCCACCCCAACTTGGATTTGTCATTTGTTTTGCAGTTTGGGGGCACCTTTCTTTTGCTTTGGATTCGTAGATCCAAAGTTTCGCTTCTTCTTTTTAAACTTGTACTCAATCTTGATAGCGTATCCGTATGCTGTGTCGAGCAAGGAGATGTCTAAGAAGTCTATCGCATCCTGGATGTACCTGTGTAGGTAGCCACGGTACTTGAGTACCAAATGTTTCTCAAAATCCTTGATACCCAAATTCATTCGAAGGGTATAAAATCATTAGTAAACTTTGACACATCTTGGTCCCTTACTTGCCGTAGTGTGGTCCACTTTATGTTTTTATCCTCATAGCTCCTGATAGGGTAGTACTACTCCTTGATGGCATCTTGGAATGAATTCCAAGTGGGTATGGCTAAAAAAAATGAGGGTGTACTTTCATCTCTGTTCACAGTAGGTTTCCCAGCAGTCCTTGATGTGGGGGGCGACTTTGAGAAGAGAAAAAGTAATCTTTTCCTGGCTGGAAAAATTATGAACAAAAAAATATCCTTCTAGCAGATTTAACTATTTATCTATGACATCTGCATCTATTTGGCCCTAAAATATGGGAATGTCAAAGTTTACTTGTACCTTAAGAGGAGTGGATCCTCCAGAGTGGTTGCTGGATGTGGATGCACCGTTGGTGGGCAACCATTGAAGGATATGTGAAAATTTATCCATCATTGCGTTCCTTTGTTTCTCAAAGGCCTACTCGAGCAATATTTTAATAGGATCTCCTACTCCCTCATATTTCTTTTCTTTCCCCATGGGCAGTCATTAGGGTTTGCGAGGCTGATCTTGCAAAGGTTCAACTAGATCGAGCCCTAACTCCTTATATCTCGACCTCGTTGGGGACATGCAAAGAAAAACAGAGAAAGAGCAGACCCCTTTGATACCACTGATCCAGATTTAATCAGGAACACAACAAATTACAGATATAACCATAAATATAGAGATGCAATAGAAATAACACTTCATTTCATTAATATCAAATACTAAATTATGCTTACAAACAAAATGGAAATAAGACTAGCTCGAGCGATGGTAGCTTATCTCTCAGAAGAGATGTGGCGGCTACATGCTTTTGAACTGTGTTATAATGAGGCTCAAAGGCCTATTTATTATTGAGAAACAATGGAAAACCATAAAAATCCAAAAACCTAACCCTAGGAGATGAAGCAACAAACTATGGGCCCCATTTGGGTAAATTGGTACATCAACTTCCTGGGGTCGTCACATTGGCATATGATATCTGTTTCATGCGCACAATACCTCGTTAGAAAGATCTATCTGAGTATTAAAACTTTTGTGTGGCCAACATTATTTAAACCACCATGTTGGCCCCGATTTTCCCAAAAAACATCTTTTATGGCCTCAAAACAGCTCCGAAACATCAGGACCCGAAAAACTGCCAAAAATAGTAAATTGTGCTACAAATAAGGAAACTGAAAAACTGGAAGAACCAATGGTGGGGGTCCAAGTGGAATAGGTGGCTAGCCACCAATATCCACTTGGATCAATAATTTAACTAATTCCTTCATCAAAACCTCCATTGTATTTTTTTTTAAATGTTGAAAGTTAGCAATGATGCCACGAAAAACCATCTTGTTCCCAACGGTTTTTTGTCAAGACTCTCCCATTATTTGTCTTTCATAGTCACTATCTTCTTTTCTATTCTACCCAATGGTAGAAAATTATTTTTATGATATATATAATTTTCCATTTTCATTTTTTGTAGCTAGTAGTTTTGACTGTTAAACTTCTCGATCTTAAAACCTTATCCCACCATTGCTCCCATTCAAACCAAGAATGCTCCTTTCTTGTGAGTTTTATTAGCCAAATAAAACTTTGTCTCTGATACCAGTTGTTAGGAGTAAATTCACAAAGCAATAAAATCAAAATGAATGTAGAAATAAAACAAAGAATGAAACAATGCAAAGGGGACACAAATATACATGGTCCACCCAATATGGGATATGTTAGTTGAAAAATAGCCAAACCTTCCTTTTATTTTTTCCAACAAAATGAAGGGATTACAACTTGTAGCACATCTACTACAACTACTTCTTCTCGTTCTCACAGCCTTTGTTAAAAATATGCTACTGTGTACAAATTACACTTTGGACAACTCACTTTATGGAGATAATTATTTCATTGAATTACTCTTTTCGAGAAGACCAAAAAATCGACCCTAAATATCACTCAAATTGGATAAGGGAAAGTGTACTTATGAAGAAAATCACACATGTGCATATTTGATAAGGTCCTCCCTAAAGCAAAGTGGACCACCTTGAAAGGCTATAAATACAAGTGCCCTCTACCTCATTTAGACACATTTATGAGATACTCTTCTATCTTTGTTTTTGGCTTGCACACGAAGGAACATATTTGCTTTGACGTGAAATCGTAGGGTTCGAGGCTCGCATATATGATTTAGGGTTTTGGGCCTTAGTCGCAGGCACACACCACATTTTGTTGTACATAAGCTCATCCGTGCAACTGGATTCTTCCTGTCACATGGAAAACTCTCCATTTGTAACAACCCTCGTGAAAATTCCATGTAATAAAAGGAAATAAATGAAAAATAATAACCACCGATGATGGGACACTTATCCCAAGATGAATTTTGGCCAAAATCCTAGTGATGGGGATCACTTGTGATTATTTATGGTGAAGGTAATTGGCAAAGGCAATGGCTAAGGATTTGGAAAGGCAAAATGGCATTTTTGGCAAATTTATTTATGAAAATAATGGAAATTAGGAGAAATAGGAGGTGAAAGGTCACAGATTGCATGTGAGGAGGAAAATAAAGGAAATAATGGAAATTGAAGAAAATATAGGCTTCATTCATAAAAAGACTTCTGAGGATAACTTGGTAACCTTTTGTCAGTCCAGTTTTGGAGCTCTCTCATTATTTCTCTCTCTCTCTCATACTCTTAGAGACTGAGTTTTCTTGAAGTACTCTTGGTGGGTGTGGTGTACTTGGATTCTTGGAGCAAGAAGGCAAAGGAAGAGCAGGAAATAGCAAGAGGGCATCAGGATTAGCAACTACATCATATTTTATTGTAGGTATCGAGTTGCATGTATGTTTCCTTCACTAGTTTTGGCATGCATGGCATATGCATGTGGTTTGTTGGTTGTGATTTGACATTGGCATGGAGGATTTCCTAGATTGACAGTGGATTGCCTAGCCTTGCCATTTCTGGGATAGCCATGGTGATTACGGGTTTACTTTCATTGCTTTTTTTTTGTTGGTTCTCATGTTTCCTTAGCTTAGGTTGAGTTACTAGTTCCTAAAGCCTTGGTTGGACAAACACTCTGGAGCCCTATAACAACTTGGGTTGAGTTACTAGTCTCGTAGCCTTGGTTGGACAAATGCTCTAGAGCCCTTGGTGGGTTGAGTTACTAGTCCTGGAGCCTTGGTTGAAAAAACACTCTGGAGCCTGGTGGCAGCTGTGGGTTCAGTTACTAGTCCTAGAGCCTTGGTTGTAACAAATGCTCTGGAGCCCTAGATGGTCGGGATAGAGATTGATGTGATGATGGTTTTGTGATATCCAATTGTGAGGTGGAATCATTGTTTAATTGGTTGAGGTGGATGGCTTCTGGAAGCCTTGGATGAGTTTTGATTGATGTGTTCTAAGATATCCTAGATTCATGCTTGGAATATGGCATGAGGGTGAATGGCTGAAGAGAAATATGGCTAAGCCATTCTACGGTCGGGTGGAACGTGGAAGTCCCATCTCGGGTTTGGATTTTGCATCATTAATGCAAGGTTATTTCTCCTTGTATTTCTATGATCATTTTGATGGATTATATGTGATCTACACGGATGTACTTTCATGAGTATTTCTTATGCTATTATGTTGTTTATATATGTGTTTTATGACAACATCTATGTATGGATTTTGCCATGTTTTTACTTCTAATTGAATGATCAATGTATCTATGACCTAATAGATGGAATGAAAGTTGATGTATTGAGGCACCAATGGTTCTTAGCGGTTCTTAGCTAAGTATGAGACCCTATGCTTAGAACTGTTATTGGCACTTGTAGATTACATATTCATGATATGTTTGACGAAATTCCGGTCATGGCTAGTAGGGGTCTAGTAAGGGTTTCATTCAAGCAATTTCTTTAGTACTATCATTTCCATGTTATTTTATTGTTCTTAAGGTGTAAAGAAATTTTGGGCAATGACTTGGGCTCCCAGCCTAAAAAAGAGGCTCAAATCCCAGGGAGGCTACTGTAACATTGACAAATTTAGTCTCTAGATGCTGGTAGGCAAGCCTGTGAGAGCGACTTTGGGTTTCTAGATGCTATCATGCCTATAACATGAGAGCGATTGAGGCTTAAATTTTCCAAAAGTTCAGTGGGACCCAAGGGCAAGCTGTTTGAAGTGTTGGATTAGTTTTTTAGGGTCCTGAAGCTGATGTTGAATGTCTGTATGGTGTGCTTCCGTTGGTTTCACTTCCTTAATGTGACTTAGGAGGTCGGATCATATCATAGTGGCCTTTCATCACATGTTTACCCCTGCTGGCTGGTTGCTTGGGTAGATGTGGGAGGACGGTATTATAAAGTGGTATCAGAGCATGGTTCACCCCTCAGAATGGATGAGCTATGTGTATGTCATGCATGCATGTGTGTCTCTCACACTTGCATTCCATGTGCTTGTTGCATTTGCATGATGTTGTTCATGGTTGTAGTGATGTTGTCATGTATAGTTGATGTGTTTTCTTGTGGGATGAATCACTGTGAGTGTATGACTAGTTACATGTTGACTAATGTTGCTTACATGTATCATTGTAGTATGTTTGGTTGCAATCTTTCTTGTTGGTCACATTCTTGTATGCTTGGTTGCATGTATCATTCTTGTAGGTTTGATTTCAAGTAATTTTTCATTCATGCTTGATCATATGTGCTTATGCATATGTGTAGTTGGTTACGTATCAATTATGCATGTTCAGGTTTTCATGTGGTCAAGTGTATAGTGACGTAATGATGGTGACTTTCATCCATGAGGAGTGTGTGTTGTTTTTGAGGTCATGCATTGATGACCCTAGCTAGAATGAATGTTGCATGGTCATATGCTTATGTTTTATGTTTTTATATCCTATCATGATTATGTTATACATGTATCATGCTGATTTGTTGATATTGCAGAAAAGGTATCCTCCCCAAGATATACTAAGGTACGTTGATTTATTGTGATTTGGTTTAGTTGACATGATATACCTTGCAGGAATAGATATCAAATGTCTAGCAAGATGGTTGACTACAACGACTCTCCCTATGAATCTGAAGAGAATTATGGTGTTGGGAACTCTTCCAATTTGGCAGTTACACTTAGAAGCTTAAAGGAATAAATAAGGATTTGCAAGGTAGATAATGACATGATCATGCAAGCGCGAGAGAAACAAGCAGAGGTAAATGCAGTAATACTTCAGAGTTTGTCTTATTTGCAGCGACAGGGACCACGTCGATCAACTATGACCAAGAGGATAAAACTAATGGGGCATATGGTAGTCAATCACATGGTGGTCATAGGTCAGATAGAGATGACACAATTATATATGGAATATTGTTGGACACTCTGGATAGGATAGGGGATAGACACATGTATTATTCTAGTTCTAATTTAGATAGGAATCATGATCATCATCATTATCATCCTTACAGTAGGAGTGATAGGAGATATTTTATTGATGAGTTTAATAAAGTGAAACCACCAACATTTGATGGAGAGATGAAGAAATCACAGGATGAAGAGGCATGGTTATTTGGCATGAGGAAATTCTTCAAGTTGCATGACTATTCAGAGAACGTGAAAGCTAGGGTGGCTACATTCAGTTTCAAAGGTAAAGTAGACATTTGGTGGGAAGATGTGAATAACATCAGGTTTATTCATGAGGATGATATGACTTGGAGCGAGTTTGAGTGGCTATTCAAGAAGAAGTATTTTTTAGAGAGATACTTTGATGATAAGGTGAAATAATTTTATGAGCTAAATATGGGTTCCATAACAGATGATGTGTACCCTAGAAGATTCTTGGAGTTGTTGAGGTATGTGCCTTATCTCATAGAAGAAAAGGCCAAGATTTAGAGGTTCATTAGTGGATTATTGGTTGCATTTAAATATAGTATTGAGTTCGATGAGCCTAGATCATTGGAGGAGGCCGTTCGCAAGCTAAGGAATTTTTATGAATAATCAAAGCACAGGTCCGAAACTAAGCTAGAATGGAGAGGTAATGCAAAGAATAAAGGAAAATGGGACAAGAAACGAGAAAGACCTCAGTATTTAGGTAACAATGATAATGTTGCACCACCTAAGAGTTTCAATGCATCATATAGAGGATCGGGACACCAATATGAGGAAAAAAATAAGGAGTCTATGTAGTGTTGGACTTGCAGAGGAGATCATCGCAGGAGAGACTGTCCACAGTACCAAAGTGGTAGGCCTATGATATATAGTACGCAGGAGGCATACACTATTGGGGATATTGGTCAGAGTATTCCACGTATCTATGTAGCATTGGATAACAAACATGCAGAGCATCAGGCATCTATCATTGAGATGGATGGTAAGCTCTGTGATCAAGTTATTTCTATTTTGAATGACCCTAGATATAATTATAGCTATGTTAGTCTTGACTTGGTGGATAAGTGTGGTTTGAGTAAGGAATTTCATGCAGAGTCTTGGTTACTTCAGTTGGCTATAGGTAGGAAGAAGCGAGTTCAACATTGGGTAAGAGCTTGTGCATTTGATTTAAATGGTATGGCTACCACAACACATCTATATGTATTACCTTTGGGATCATACATTATGTTGTTCGGCTTGGGTTGGTTGTATCTTCATAGAACCAAGGTATACTATATCACAAAGCTATTGAGTGTGTTGATGACAATGGGGAACCAAGAATATTATAGGGTAAGAAGAAAGCTATACCAGTTAGGATGGTGACAACTATGTAAGAAAAGTGCAGTTGCAGGAAAGGGTGTAAGTTATTTGCAGTGCACATTTCTATTGATAAGGGTAAGGAAGTTGAGGATATAGATGTGTTGAGAAGGTACCCAATTTTATAGTAGTTCAAGGATGTATTCCTTGAGGACATTATAGAGTTGCCACCTCAGAGGGAGGTAGAATTTTCTATTGAGCTAGGGCCAGGGGTAGCTCCGACATAAAAAGTACCTTATAGGATGAGCACATCTGAGTTCGTTGAGTTAAAGTTGCAGTTGAAAGAAATCTTGGACAAGGGGTACATTAGGCCAAGTGTATCACCATGGGGTGCAATGATATTGTTTGTCAAGAAGAAAGATGGTACTCTATGATTATGCATTGATTACATGCAGTTGAATAAAGTGACTATCAATAAATATACCCATTACTGAGGATTGATGACATGTTCGATCAGTTGGAGGGAGCAACAATGTTCTTGAAGATTAACTTGCGATCCAAATATCGTCAGGTATGCATCAAAGATGATGACATTTACAAGACTAATTTTCGAACGAGGTATGGGAATTATGAGTTTATTGTTGTTCCATTTTCCTTAACTAATGCTCCAACTAGATTTATGTTTTTGATGAATAGTGTGTTGCATCCGTACTTCGATAAGTTTGTTATTGTGTTCATTAATGATATACTGGTATATTTTAAAAATGAGGAAGATCATGTCGAACATTTAGCAGCAGTGTTGAGGTTGTTGAGAGGGCATCAGTTGTATGCTAAGCTCAACAAGTTTAGTTTCTTTAAGAGTGAGTTACACTACTTGGGGCATGTCGTCTCCAAGGAGGGCGTTGCAGTAAATCCAAAAAAGACAAGAGCCATCATGGAGTGGGTAGCTCCTAATAATTTGGATGAGGTGAGATCTTTCATGGGGTTAATGGGCTATTATAGGAGGTTCATAAAGAACTTCTCACATATTTCTTGTCATATCACATCATTGCAGAGGAAGGGTTAAGAAGTTCGAATGGACAGAGGAGTGTGAGGCTAGTTTTGAGCAGCTTAAGAAGTTGTTAACACATGCACCAATGTTAAACATTACAGATCCAGACAAAGAGTTTTTAGAATGCACAGATGCTTGTAAGAAAGGACTTGGTGGAGTCCTTATGCAGGATGGATAGGTGATATGTTATGAGTTGTGACATTTGAATGAGCACAAGAAGAACTATCCCATGCATGATATTGAGTTGGAAGTGATTATACATGCATTGAAGATGTGGAGACACTATCTCCTGGGCAAGAGGTTCACATTGATGAGTGATCACAGTGGTTTGTGATATTTATTTGAACAACCAAATCTAAATGGTAGATAGGCTCGGTGGTTGGCTATGATTAGTGAGTTTGATTTTGAGATCAAATATATCAAAGGTAAAGAGAATAGAGCGTCAGATGCTCTTAGTAGTCGGATACATGTAAATCACTTAGCAGCTATGAGCTCTTATGGGACAGATCTATAGGATAGGATTGCAGGAAGGTCAACAAGATGTCAGATATATGGATATTGTGGATAGGTTACAACAAAGTACCGATACAGGTACAAGTAAAGGTATAGGTGTAGGCACACAAGATGTGGACTATTTCCTTACAACAGATGGATTGGTTCGATTCAGAGATAGGATATATGTGCCAGAAAATAGTGAGTTCAAGAAGGTGATCTTGAGGGAGTTTCATGCGAAACCTTATTCAGGTCACCCAGGCTACCAGAAGACACTGACAACAGTGAAGAGATTTTATTATTGACCGAATTTGAAGAGAGATGTAATCGAGTTTGTGGCTAGATGTTTTGATTGTCAATGAGTGAAGGCAGAGTGCAAACATCTAGGTGGATTGCTACAACCGATTGTGATTCTAGAGTAGAAATGGGAAGTCATTTCCATGGAATTCATCACAAGATTGAAAAAGACAGTGAGACAACAATATTCCATCATGGTTGTTGTAGACAAGTTGACAAAGGTTGCACATTTCATTTCGGTGAAGTCTACATTCTCAGCTAGCAATGTAACATAGGTATTCATCCAAGATGTGGTCAGATTGCATGGTGTTCCAAAGAAGGTTGTGTTAGAGAGGGATGCAAAGTTCACTTCTAAGTTTTGGAAGGCGTTATTTGCAGGTTTGGGCACAAATTGGACTTTACTACAACTTATCATCCGCAGATAGATGGAAAGATACAGAGAGTCAGCTAGATATTGGAGGACATGTTGAGGATGTATGTGATGCATCAAGAGCAGAAATGGGAAGTGTATCTCCCCTTGGTAGAGTTCGCATAAAACAATGGTTATCAAGAACCATTGAGGATGAGTCCTATTGAGGCATTGTATGGGAAGAGTTGCAATATTCCTATCAATTAGAGAGATCCAGTTAATAGGGTACTTATTTAACCAAATATGTTGGTAGATATGGAATAGGAAATCCAGGTAATCAAGAAAAATCTAAAGGCAACACAAGACAAGAAAAAAATATATGCAGATAGGAACAGGTTGTTCAAGGAGTTCAAGATTGGGGAATAGATGTATTTGCACATCAAGCCAAAGAAAAGATCCTTGCAAATTAGATCATGTGCCAAGATGGCACCATGGTTTTGTTGGCCCTTTAGTATCACTGAGAAGATTGGGCTAGTAGCCTATCGAATTGTACTGCCTCTGACAGTGAAAGTCCATGATGTTTTCCATGTATCATTGCTTAAGAAGTATGTTAAGGATGTTGATCATGTGATTGCTTGGTCTGTATTGTAGGTGGAACTAGATGGAGAATTCTAGTCGACGCCTTAGTGTATATTGCATAAAAAGGTGCTCATGATCTGGAACCGATCAATTGAGCAAGTTAAGGTGTAATGGAAGCACTTTCGTTCCAATGAAGCTACATGGGAGATGTTGGATCAAATGTGGGCTATGCATCCTTCCTTGTTTGCCGGTTGAGGCAAAGCAGTTTTGGCTTGGTGTTTTCGTATATGTTTTGATATGTGTTTTGGTGATGATGGTTATGCACATATGTATATGGATGTAAATACCACCATGAGCTATGTTATAAATCTCCAATAAGCGGTATGGGTGTCATGTCATTAAGATGTTATAATTGTTATGTTTTCATGTTGGTTTGCTTGTCAACAGGTTGATCATTGTAAATACTACAACGAGCTAAGATATAAAGCTCCATCAACAATATATATTGTTTACAATAGTTTTGTGGGTATAGGTGTTTTTGAACACCGAGGATGATGTTCCCCTAAGGGGGAGGGTTTTGTAGTAACCTTGGTGAAAATTCCATGTAATAAAAGTAAATAAAGGAAAAATAATAACCACAGATGATGGGACACTTATTACAAGCTGAATGTTGGGCAAAATCCTAGTGATGGGGATCACTTATGATTATTTATGGCTAAGGAAATTGGCAAAGGCAATGGCTAAGGCTTTGGAAAGGAAAAATGACATTTTTGGCACATTTATTTATAAAAATAATGGAAATTATGAGGAAAAGGAGGTGAAAGGTCACAGGTTGCATGTGAAGAGGAAAATGAAGGAAAATAATGGAAATTGAAGAAAATAGAGGCCTCATTCATAAAAAAGCTTATGAGGATCAATTGGAAACATTTTGTCAGTTCAGTTTTGGAGCTCTCTCATTATTTCTCTCTCTCTCATACTCTTGGAGACTTAGAGTTTTCTTGGAGCACTCTTGGTGGGTGTGGAATACTTGGATTCTTGGAGTAAGAAGGCAAAGGAAGAGAAAGAAAGTGCAAGAGGGCATCGATACCAACAACTACATTAGATTTTCTTGCGGGTACCAAGTTGCATGTATGTTTCCTTCACTAGTTTTGGCAAGCATGGAATATACATGCGGTTTGTTGGTTGTGATTTGTCATTGGCATGAAGGATTTTTTGGATTAACAATGGATTGCCTAGCCTTGCCATTTCCTGGATAGCCATGGTGATTGTGGTTTTAATTTCTTTGTTTGTTTTTGGTTGGTTCTTATGTTTCCTTAGCTTGGGTTGAGTTAATAGTTCCTGGAGCCTTGGTTGGAGAAATGCTCTAGAGCCTTGTAACAACTTGGGTTGAGTTACTAGTCATGTAGCCTTGGTTGGACAAATGCTTTAGAGCCCTTGGTGGGTTGAGTTAATAGTCCTGGAGCCTTGGTTGGACAAACGCTCTGGAGCCCGATGACAACTGTGGGTTGAGTTACTAGTCCTAGAGCCTTGGTTCGAACAAACACTCTAGAGCCCTAGATGGCTGGGATAGAGACCAATCTGACAATGGTTTTGTGATGAATGATTGTGAGGTGGAATCATTGTTTAATGGGTTGAGGTTGATGGCTTCTGGAAGCCTTGGATGAGTTTTGATTGATGTGTTCTAAGATATCCCACATTCATGCTTGGAATATGGCATGAGGGTGAATGGCTAAAGAGAAATTTGGCTAAGCCATTATATGGTCGGGTGGAACGTGGAAGTCCCATCCCAGGTTTGGATTTTGCATCATTAATGCAAGGTTATTTATCCTTGTATTTATATGAGAATTTTGATGGATTATATGTGATCTACATGGTTATAATTTCATGAGTATTTATGTTGCTATTATGTTGGTTATGTATGTGTTTTATGACAACAACTATTTATGGATTTCACCATTTTTTTACTTGTAATTGAATGATCAATGTATCTACGACATAATGGATGGAATGGCAGTTGATGTATTGAGGCATCAATGGTTCTTAGCCATTCTCAGGTAAGTATGAGACCACTATGATCAGAACTTTTATTTACACCTATAGATTACATATTCGTGATATGTTTGATGAAATTCCTATCATGGCTAGTAGGGGTCTAGTCAAGATTTCATTCAAGCATTTGCTTTAGTACTGTCATTTCCATGTTATTTTACTATTCTGAAGGTGTCATGAAATTCTAGGTAGTGACTTGGGCTTTAGGCCTAAAAAAGTGGTTGAAATCTTAGGGACGTTGATATAGCACTAACAAATTTAGTCTCCGGGTTTGTGGACGAGAGCGACTTTGGGTTTCTAGATGTTGTCATGCTTATAGAATGAGAGTGACCAAGGCTTAAGTTTTCCAAAAGTTCAGACCCAAGGGCAAGATGTCTGAAGTGTTGAATTGGTTCTTGAGGGTCTTGAAGCTAATGTTGAATGTCTGTATGGTGTGTTTCTGTCGATTCCACTTCCTTAACATTACTTAGGAGGTCAAATCATATCATAGTGGCCTCTTGTCGCATGTTTACCTTGGATGACTGGTTTCTTAGGTAGATGTGGGAGGAGGGTGTTACACCATCCATGTGACTGGGGTGTTAGGGTTTCTGCAGTCCATATATGACCCTAGTTGCTCGCATGTCAGGCTTAAGGGAGTGACTGGGAAGCCATAGTCACTCACATGTTACCTCCTCTGTGCGACTGAGACCTAAAAGATGAAATCTCAGTCTTCTGAAGTTTTCACTCGTTGACCGCAGTGTTTGATAGTTGACCATAGAGACCACATACAGTGACAATTCATTACACACTTCAGAATCATGGTTTTGAGTATATACATTGTTGGGTTCATTTCAAGGATGTTGTATTTGTTTTGCTAGTTAGTTGCATAGATGAAGATATGAATAATTGTACTCTCTTTTGATAAATTATTTGGTGATGATCTAATAAGAAGAAGAATTTGAAAGGGTTTTCCCCATAGTGGGTTTTGCCCTGGTCTCCAACCAATCCTGCTATCTCTATGTGTGAATTATTTTTTTCTATTGTTCCTTTATGTTCCACTTCATTGATGATGATGATATTGTTATTTCTATATAGTTCCATATGTTGCTGAACAATGATGTAAATCTGAATAATGTTATGATGTTATGGGGTGAATGTAATGTGTTAATGAATAAATGCAATTATCAAAGCAAAGAACAATATAGCCCTAAGAAAAATTAGCATGGTATCCGAGTTGGGCTGAAGAAAAGCCATGGAGACACCTTTGATGGAAGCAAGAGAAGATGGTGGAGACCTAAAAGAATTCTAGGGTTTGAAGAAAATCTTAGGCAATTTGTGTATTAGGGTTTGATGGATATTATGATGTTAGGGTTTGAGAGAAAACCTAGTTTATAGAAATGATTTGAAAAATGAAAACTTGCATGGTCAATGTGAATATGGTCAAAAACTTGTGACAAATTTGATGAAGCCCAAAGATGGGATAGTCTCTAGTAGGCCTAGTTGTTGATAAAGTTGATTGAAGACAACATTGTTATGTGGAAAATGGACAGTGATGGCTCTTGAAGGTTGGTGCAAGAGGGAGAGGATCACCTCTCATTAAAGATAAGTATTTATTGACTTATGATGTTCCTTTATGTATTTAATTTTGCCTAGTCTTATAGATTTGATTATTGTTTTGATCATTACTTATATTTCGTACATGTATATTTGTGTATTTGGATGTTTTTAACCTCCTTGATGATATGTAATAAGAGGATCCCTCTTGAGGATCATGGCTAGTGCAGGAAGAGAAGATCCAACATCATAAAAGATGCATATGATAAAAAGATGACTAAGTGCTACAAGCTGCCTATGTCAAATGAAAAGATGCACATGCCTTTGAATACTACAAGGTATGCATGGTATATTATTTCAATATTATGTTTCAGCTAAAATATTGGATGGCAAGGTAAATCCCTAAGGTATGATGAAAATGTCTCCTTCTCAAATGGTTCATATGAAAATGATTTGAATTCATGGTTATTATGATGAAATGGTGCACTTGGTATTGAAAAATTATCTTACTTCTTGATCATGATGAACTTCTTGACTCTATGAGGCTACTTAATGTTGATATTTGATATAGTGGTATACTTGATGTTTGGATAATATCTATCATTTTGGATATATTAATCCCATAAATAATGTTAGAACCTTGATTCTAGTAAATGGTAACTTGAAACTACTTTTTTGTGAAAATCATGGAAACCATGATGATAGACATATAACAATGAGATTAATACTCAGGGTATGGGTTTGCTTTAATGTTTTTAGTAATTATGACATATGGTAAAATTGAATGCCCTGACGTGATGGATTTAGTTACGTAACAAAGAGGTAATGTTGTGATCATGATTCTTGAAGTATACTCCTATTAGTCATTTGACACTAACCCTTGATGAAAGATTGATGTCATGATGTCATGGTGAAGTAGTTTATGCTAACATATATGACCATGATGAATATGTGGATATGGTCTGACTTTATGATCTAACAGATCTTTTGATGCATGATAACATTATAGACAAGTTGATGGCATGAATGAATATGAATGAAGTGTATTCCCATTTAAAGAGAGAACCTCTCCATAAGATCCCTTCTCATATTTTCATTTTCATTATATACTCTTTATTGTTGAAGTATGATTTATGGGCATAAATAGAAAAATATTTGACATTGTTGATTTGCAGCAAAGTTTTGATCTGAGGAGAGAGATTTTTCTCCTACTCTACACCTCAGTCGCATGGAAGAAATCCTACAGGTGCGACTGTAGCCTCCCAGCCACATGGCAGGAAGCTCAAGGGTGTGACCAAGGCATTAAGATAGTTCTGACCTAAGGTTTGACAATTGGGAAGCCACAATCACTCACATAACATCTTGAAGGGTGTGACTATAATCTCCCAACCGCACAGAGGTAGGCCTATGGGTGCGACTATGCCTGCAAGACAAAAAAAATGAAGTTTTGTACATGAAATCAGATGTTCACCTAAAATATTTCAGTCCTATAGACATGAAGCAGACAACAGAAAGATTTGTGATCAGGAAAGTTTGAATATTTACAATAATATGAATATGAAGTCTAAGCTTGTGTTTGCAGGTGACCGAGACTTGCATATAGATATGTTATTATGTTTAAAGTTTGTACTACAAGAGTTTGACTTGATTTGGTTGTTTAATATAGATAAGCAGTGTTTGGTGTTTTTTCATGATGCTTGATAATGACTTAGAACTTTGACTTGACGTTGAAATATGTTCTGGACTATAGATCTCACTATGATATTGAATTTGGTATTTGAACTAATGACTAATGATTTGACTTGATGACTGATGATTTACATCGATAACAATGTTATATGGGCATAATGACCTTTAGTGGCTAATATTAGTGTTTGATAATGGTTTTCTATTGGCCTCATTGTTCTTAGCACAATGGTTGAAGTATTGACAAATGTGATTCAAGTAACCTCACGATAAAAAGATGGAACCTGCATGACTTATTCTTGGTGTATGCATTTGCATCTAGTGACTTATATTATGATCATAAGAATGACTTGATGAAGTTTGGTTTGATATTGCTAATGAAAAATTGTTGGCATGATAATAGATGAATTCATGACTTGATGAGAACTCTACCTGTCACCTGGTCTAAAGAATCTGATATTGTGATGTTGTGATGATTTTGATATTGGTTCTAATCTGGCATCTAAACTTTGATAAGTTGACTTAGCTTATTTGATTGTACAATGTTGTGAGTATGAGCATATTGGTTTGGAAAACTATTATATTTTTAGAGAGAACTATATGAAGAAATCTCCTCGATATTGAGATGTCTACATTGACAACAATTTGGTAAATTCAGAATGTGTTGATCAAAACCTATACTTTAGAAGTGTTCCAAGGTATGACTTTGATTTTGGTTTTGGTTTTATATACTGATGGTATATTATTGACAAGTAATGAGCCTATGATGATCAAAGTAAGAGGGAGATGGTTTATGAAGGTCAAAATGATGAATCATGGCATGATGAATCGATTTCTGATTTTGGGAAAAGATAATCTATATTGCGAAGCTATTGAAGAAGTATTGGAAAGTGGAAATGAAAATCCTTGGACACTTCAATTAAATTTCAAGATGTTGTGAAGAAATATTGTTGAACTCATCTTGGAAACCAACAATTGATTGAAGAATTGATGTTTCATTTTAAACATCCATCTGTATATATACATGATGTGCATATAATCTGAGTTGATTCATGATTGAGCTGCTTCATTCAAATTGATTTGTTGCCTAACATCCTTAAAAATACTTGCATGGGATGATCTTCTTGTGATATGTACTGATGATGATTAGGATCATTATTGATGAGATGAGCACATTTGGACGTTGCCTCAGTATGAGATCTACCATGATATCTTGGATGAGAGTTCCATAACATGACCAAAGTTGAGTATGATGTTGCTAGCATGACTAGCTATGTGGAAAGATGAAGAAGCTCCTTGGAAATACATTTGAGTAGGATATGGATATGACATGGAAACATTATGATGACAAAGAGTGGGAAATGATTGGCAGAGAATCCTGCATATAGCTGAGACTAAGATACCTTCATATATTGAGACAATGTTGTTGTAAAAGAAAAATTCAAGCTTGTGGTTAGCACCTCCTTGAGAGGGAGGATGAATATGGTATCCTTTTTGTGATATATATGACTATTTTTGTTCTAATATGAGATTTTATTTGATGACCTGCATGAACAGGAGACTATTGCTATTGTTACATGATGATCAAACTGATACCCGATATGAATATAATGACATACAACATCGCTGATCGAGGACACTGAGCCAACGCTTCCCCCGTCTGAGCTTCTAGGGTGAGGAATTGAGATAAAAGGGCTCCTCAAGTTGAGGGAACTCTCGAAAATAGGGTATCACCCCTATCTGTTACCCATTGGGTTGAAGATGCTACTCCCCTATATTCATAGGGTCAGAGATGCTTCTCCCATATCTTGGTCTTTGCAGAGTATACCCCAATTGGCATCACACCCACAAGATGGGCTTGTTGTAAATACCAATCCTTGCTTTGCTTATGGATTGAGAGTGTACTTGTGGTGTACAACACAAGTCGATTATGATGAAAATGTTCTACCACATGACTTATTAGATTCATTGATGGGAAGATCAACATAAAATAGGATTGGGTTGAGACTTGCTCACATATGCAGTTACGGGTTGAGAATGAGCTCCTCAATATGATTCCAGGGTTGAAATGTGCTCCCCTATGTGGTTAGATATCCTATTTCTTGATATGGTGTCATAGTAGTAGCTCCCACATGATATTTCGGGTTGATATTGAGCTCCCCAATGTTGTTCCAGGTTGAGATGTGCTCCCTTGATGGTATGTTCTCTGATGATGATACATATAATAGATTTAACTCCCTGCCGATATCCCCATGCAGTAACCTGTTGGTAGAGATTCTGGGTAGTAACCTGATGGAAAGAGGGTGGTAAACTGTGCTCCCCTCCAAAATAATTTTTTCTTCTTCTTTTAGATTAGAGAATATTCAACATACGAGCAAGGACAATCAAGAGATAAGAAATAATGAGAAAGAGATAAATTGAGATGATCAGTGATGATACGATATGATGAGATACTTGAGACTAGATAGGATATGATGACAGGATGACATGTTGATCGATGGTCAGATATTGGTAGGTGGAATTGATCTATATTCTCTCTGATACCGAAATTATCCAAGATATTTTACTTCTGTGATATTAGCAGAATTGCATGTGAAAGAGTATGAAAAACCACATCTGCATATTGTAAAGAAGAGGAAACATAATTACAACCATTAAATCAAGGAACACAAACAAGTTGATAATGGAGTTCACCTAGTGTGGGTTACGTCTTCAGGCCCGGTGTCAAGGGTGAGGAGGTCGCTTCATTAAATGTTGCAAGATGATGATGATTACATGATGTATTCTATGTCATTACAAGGATAAACTCCCTCAACTAGAGTGACATGTCTCTCCATGAGACATTCTCCTATAGGAAGTCTCACTCATATGGGCCCTCCTTAGCATGATAAGATATATAATTCTCACATGAAGTAGCATACAAGTATCTTCCAACATAGTAAAAAACAAGGATCTCAACATTAAAGCATCATCTCAGCAAATCAAAAGAAAGATATGACATCACTGCATCACATACTTGCACTTCTAGTGATGTCCTAGAAATGCACAACTCCACTAAATAAATGGAAGTCACCGTTGAATCTGTGGCATGAAATCGTGTCGAATAACTATAAACTTGACCCCTTTCTGACACCATCAAAATCTAGACCCTTGGGAATCTCAAAGATTCCCTCAAAGATTCCTTCCTAGAGATGGGTGAAAATTATGCTACTTGGATGAAAATCTCGAGCACACCACTGCACTCTTTGCAAATTTCTAAAAAAAATCAGCCTCCAAGGGGCTATAGAGATTCCTCATGCATCAAAGAATATTCCTACAAGATTCTATCTCAAAAAATGTGTCAAGCATGGTTCCACCTCAGCCTCTGTGTCGGGGTTCTGCCCTCAGCCCTCATGCTCGACGTTTGCTCCTCCTTTATGTCTAGTGTATGAAAGAATATGTGGTTGATATAATTTTCGATGAGTGTATTTACCACTGGCCCACTTCAGTGTTCTTAGTTGGTGGATTATATTAAGGCCTTGGCAGTTGGGGAGGTCCCAGGGTCAAACCATGCGAGACCTCATTTTGGTATAGGTGTCTTATTTCAAAACTAGTGAACATTGAATTTTTGGTGGAACTTGTTTTCTGGGTTGTGTGTTATGGTATTGGTTGGCCGTTTGTATTGGGGCCACCCAAGGGTAGGTTGGCTGGCAGGTCGGGCGGGTTCAAATCCCACTTTCCCCTCCATATGTATTATATATGGGGCATATGGTTGGTGGGGGTATCGACTTGCCAACCCACCTTTATATATATATATATATATAAGATAAAATTGGGCTTGGTTGGCCATATTTGATTGCTGGTCAACCCACCCTTTTTTACTATCTTTTTTTTGTTTTTATAAACAAACCATTCAAAAAATTTCCACCGAAATTTTAGGGTCAATGGAAAAATTAAAGACGTGAAAGATTCACCCATTTCGGTGGTCAGAACCCATGCATTGGTAAATGAAAAATTGTTACCTCGTTAGTGGCTCCCATTGGGCCTAGTTTGACCAAAAATTTGACCGGCCATAACTTTCACATACAAAAATGGATTGAGGTACCATTCATGTCGTTGAAAATATTGTGGCGATAACTTCAATTTGACTCTAGTTCCACTTCAATCTAGTGACTTTGAGTTTTGAGCTTTTCCAAAGATACTTCTAAATTCTGAGCATTTCTGGAGCCAACTAGATCATTCCTTCCCACTGAGGAGTTTTTGGTCCTCCAAAAACATGAACATGATTTGCAACTATCGTGTTAAAAGGTCTGCACAACAAGTGTCCTTACAAGCAACACTTCCTTCCCCTTCACCGTTGTTCTTTGGAGCAATAAGTGATGATCTGACACTTGCATACTTTGCATACCTATAGTACATCTTGTAAACTTACATGTTCAATTACATGACTATTAAGGACCCAAGCATTCCAATACTTGTCATGAGTTTATAAGAGACACTCTTTGGTCATGTGTGTATCATAATAGAAATCAATACCCCAGCTATCAATAAAAGGCCAAAAACATCATCATTTCTTTAATAAGCGATGGAAACCACATCATCACTTTTACAATTATATAACAACACATGATTTAAAAGATACATCCATGACAAGCTACTACATCTAGTAAAACCATCTCTCACTCATCAAAATGAATGGGTCATAATCCTGGAGCTAATTCACTTCTTAAACAACATTTTTAATTGGTTCATGCATGGGTGCTTTGTCCTTGAGACGTTACTCTAGATCAAGCCTCCAACATGTGTCTCTTTGATGTCCACCTTCATTGCAATGGTTGCAAAAAGTATTCTTCCTCCAAACCTGCTTAACCTTCTTCCTTCCCTAATGTGGAGAAGGCCTTTCATGTCTCGTCTTTTTTCTTACTGCCATTCGAGCCTTCCAACACTCGGAAACCACGTGGTTATGCAAGCCACAGAAACTACATGGTTTTATGTGCCATGATTTCTTCTCATCATTAACAATATGATTGTAATCAAAATGAACTCTAGAATATTGAGAGTTTTCGTACCTCTCTTGGTTGTCTATGGTGCAATATTGACGATGAGAGCTTGCCTTAGCTCTTCCTCTACAATGTGCATTGTCATGGGAGGATTGTGATATATTCCAATCATCCTCTTTCTCTGATGGTTTTGAAAATGCCTTGGAATATTATGCTACCCTCAAGCACTCTCCTTCAGTGTATGCCATTTTGGTAAGGAGACTCAGGTTGGTTCCTGAAATGGGTACCTCAAGGATTCCAACAGAAATAATGTCATGTGAAAATGAAACTGAAGAATGATCAACACTTTTTACCTCAGTTGTTGATTTTGAAGCAGGTGATGATGGCTTCGCTAAGCCTTTGTTTCACTTCAAGTTTTCCAAGTTCTCTTCCGTGACTCGTAACTGAAACTGCAATCTCTTCTTATCCTCTTTTTCTTCTCATATAAGTATCCTTAATTCAACATTATCTGCTTGAAGCCTTTGATTGATCTCCTCATTTGAATGATGAGAAGATGATTAAGAAGAAGAATGTTCACTCAAGGAGGTAGATGGAGCATTGTCTTATGCTCTTTCTTTCTCCTGTTCTGCTCTTTCCATTTTCTCCTCATAATATGCATACATTATATCTACCATGTGTGCCATCCTAAGGAGTTAATTGTAGAGATCCCTGTTGTTTTCCATTTTCCTTATTGTTGCACGTTCAATCTCTATCTATCATTCACACTCAAAATTCACATCAGCGAGAAGATCGCTCTGATACCAAACTTGATCCAGATTTTCCTCGCTACCATAATTAGCTAAGATAATTTAATTCTATGATGTTAGCAAAATTGCATGTGAAAGAGTATGAAGAACCACATGTGCATACTGTAAAGAAGAGGAAACATAATGACAACCATCATATCAAGGAACACAAATAAGTTGATAACGAAGTTCACCCAATGTGGGTTATGTCTCCAGGCCCAGTGTCAAGGGTGGGGAGGCTGCTTCATTAAATGCTACAAGATGATGATGAGTATATGGTGTATTCTTTGTCATTACAAGAATAAACTCCCTCAACCAGAGTGACATGTTTCTCCACAAGATGTTCTCTTATAGGAACTCTCAATCATATGGGCCCTCCTTTAACATGACAAGATATCTAATTATCACATGAAGTGACATACAAGTATCCTCCAACATAGTAGCAAACAAGGATCTCAACGTCAAAGAATCATCTCAGGAAATCAAAAGATAAATATGACATCACTGCATCATATACCTCCACTTCTGGGGATGCCTAAAAATCCATAAATTTGCTAAAGAAATGAATGGCACAGTTGAATTCACTGTGCAAAATCGTGTCAAATGATTATAAACTCGACCACTTTCTGGCACTGTCAAAATCTGGACCCTCGGGAATTTCGAAGATTCCCTCAAAGATGCCTTCCTAGAGATGGGAGAAAAATACGTTGCTCGAATGAAAATTCTGAGCACACCACTACGCTGCTTGCAAAATTCTGAGAAAAATGACTATAAAGTCGACATCATTCCAGCTCTATGAAAAATCAACCTGCAAGGGAATTTAAAGATTTCTCATGCATCAAAGAATATTCTTATCAGATTCTATCTCTAAAAATGTGCCAGGCATGATTCTGCCTCACTCTTTGTGTTATGTTTTCGTGCTCGGCCCTTGTGCTCAACCTCCGTTCGTCTGTTCTGTCCAGCACATGAAAGAATCTATGGTTTATATAATTTTCGTTGGGCAGATTTACTAATGGCCCATATGGGTTTTCTTGGTTGACGGATTATATTAAGGCCTTGGCAGATGGGGAGGTCTTGGGGTCAAATCTTGTGGGACCCCATTTTGGTATAAGAACATTAATTTAAAAGTGGTGAATGTTTAATTTTTGGTGAAACTTGTTTTCTGGGTGGTGTGTTATGGTATTGGTTAATCATTTGTATTGGGGTCGCTCATGGGTGGGCTGGCCGGCTGGCCGAGCGGGTTCAAATCTCGTCAGCCCCTCCATACGTATTATATATGGGGCATATGGTTGGTGGGGGTGGTGGCCTGCTAACCCATTTTTATTTTTATTTTTATATGTAATATAACATAGGGCTCAGTTGCCCGGATTTGATCGCCGGTCAACCGACCCTTTTTTAATATTTTTGTTTTGTTTTTATAAACAAACTATTCAAAAAATGTACACTGAATTTTTAAGGTCACAGGAAAAATTAAAGAGGCGATAAATTCACCCATTCCAGCATTCAAGATCCATGCGCCAGTAGATTCCAAATTGTTGCCTCATTAGGCACTACCATTGGGCTTAGTTTGACCAAAATTTTGACCGGAAATAATTTTCACATACCAACTTAGGTTGAGGTGACATTTGCATTGTTGGAAAGCTTGCATCGAGATATTTGATCTGAATTTCGTTCCACTTTAATCCAATGACTTTTATTTTTGAGATTTTCCAAAGCCACTTTTGAATTTTGAGCGTTTTTGTAGCCGCTTGGATTAGGAATTCTCCCTAGTTGAGAGGGAGTGTTAAAAATATGCAACTTCAGTCAAATTCCACTTTGGACAACTCACTTGATGGAGATAATTATTACATTCAATTCCTATTTTCGAGAGGACCAAAATCGACCTAAAGATCACTCAAATCGAATAAGGGAAAGTGTACTTATGAAAAAAAGCCCACATGTGCATATTTGATAAGGTCAACCCTAAAGCAAGGTGGACCACCTTGAAAAGCTATAAATACAAGTTCCCTCTATCTCATTTAGACACAATAATGAAACACTTTTCTATCTTGGATTTTGGATCGCAAGGCTTGAGGCTCATCCGCGGGGGAATAGGTTTGCTCTAATGTGAAATTGCAGAGTCCGAAGGTCACATCTTTCATTTAGGGTTTTGGGCATCATTCATAGGCATACCACAAGAAGAAGTCGACCGCAGTTGCTTGCATAGAAGATCATCTGTGCGACTGGAGCCTTCGAGTCGCATGAGCAACTCTCCATCCATGCGATTGGGGCATTAAGGTTTATGCAATTCAAATCTGACCCCAGTTGCTCGCATGTCAGGCTTATCAGAGAGACTGAGAAGTCATAGTTGCTCACATGTCACCTCCTCCAAGCGATCGAGAACTAAAAGATGAAATCTCAGTCTTCCAAAGTTTTCACTTGTTGATCGTAATGTTCAGAAGTTGATCGAAGAGACCGTAGACAATGACAATTCATTACATACTTCAGAATCAAGGTTTTGATTATATACATTGTTGGGTTCATTTCAAGGATGTTGTAATTGTTTAGTTGGTTAGTTGCATAGATGAAGATATGAATCATTGTACTATGTTTTGCTAAATTATCTGATGACGATCTAATAAGAAGAAGAATTTGGAAGGGTTTTCCCCATAGTGGGTTTTTCCCTGGTCTTTGACCAATTTTGGTGTCTCTATATGTGGATGTTTTTCTTCTATTTTTCCTTTATGTTCCACTGCATTGATGATGATGATATTGTTCTTTTTATATAGTTGCATATGTTGCCGAACAATGATGTAAATATGAATAATGATATGATGTTATGGGGTGAATGTAATGTGTTAATGAGGAAATGCAATTATCAAAGCAAAGAACAATATAGCCCTAAGAAAAATTAATAGTCCTTTCTCTCTCAATTATAATAATATATCAATAATACACAACCACAATACAATTCCCTCATAACAAGAGAGTTTCCTTATAGGGCATAAACCATAACATAGAATCTATCATCAAATTTGTGACCTAATGATGAATGGTCTAGATTGACTATTAAATTACAATATTTTACAAGGCAATTTTTCCAAAAAACTATCTTTGACGACACTTCCCTTGAACCCCTGCCATAGGGGGCTCCAAAGAGTTGTTGCCACCCCCTTGGATCCCCACTAATAGAGGGGTAAGGCCCCACTACACCTCCCATTGAGAATTGCGGTCAAAACACAACTAGAAAACTAGATCTCTAAGTTAAGAAGACAACTAGCTCCAAAACCAACAATATTATGAGTTGATTAAGCCTCATATAAGTTAGAATGACTAAGATCTCAAATCTTATTTGCCTTTTAATATAATTCATAAGGAGCTCTCCCATTCCATGGCATCAAGGTAAATTCCTTGATCAATAATGCTTGATTATTTGGGTATATGAGACATTTTTTTCTAGTGCCTTTATATGAGACATAAACACTATCAATGACACATTTGATACTATAATTGAGTTTGGTTATCTTGGTTGGAGACTAGGAAAGCTAATAATTGATTAAATCAAAGAAATCATCTCTACCTTTTTGCTAATAAAGTTGTCTTACAATACCTTGAAGCTTGGTGGAAGCGCTGAAAATTGAATATGGTCAAGGCCTTCAAGAAATACAAATTTGCTAATGGTTAAAATAACTCCATGATAAGCCTTTTTTGAGTTGTTAATTTCATAAACACAATAAACCCAAATTAAGTAAATGACTAAATTCTTTTATTTATTAAACATCTTATAAACATTGGTTAAGTTTGATTTATTTATTTTTAATAATAATCTTTCAATATTGAAATTTAACTTTTATTAAAATGTTAACATATATAATAATTCATCAATATTCTCTATATGATAGATTTGAGAATATTAAATTATTATACTTAAAATAACTCTACTTAAAACCATCTCAATAATTTCTATATCCATCGCTCTTCCCCTCTCTATCTTGGAACACCTAAAAAATGAACGCTACCCAATTATCAAATGCTTTTCTTCGTTTGAATAAAATAAAATCATGCCATATTTGATAAAAAATTCTACTAAAAAATCATGATATAATCTTTCTGATTTATATATGTTATTTTATTGTAAAAAGTCAAAATAGATATAATGCATATTTACTAAACCTTAAACATTAAATAACTGAACTTACTTTTTAAAGAGGAAAGTGTTTACTCTTTAACTCATTTAACATTTTCTAAACGATGCTAGTGATCCTTAAAAAAATATGCCCCAGTCAAAGAAATGCCATTACAAAGAGCCCCTTTATCACAACATGGAAGTCCAAAAGATAAGTTCAAAGAACTCGCTTTCCCCATTGATGACATTTTTTTTTTTCTTGCGGTAATTAAGGGCCTTTTAAAAAGTGACACAACAACGGATGGACCCAGGTCGTTCATAAGTGTATTCAATAACAAAATACTATCGAAAGTTCCAGAATAATGGATGGACCTACCTGGTTGATGAGCTGCTATTTTAAAGTAATTTAAATTTATATATATATAAAATCGATTCTTATCTCATTATTTACTCCCTCCATTAATATATAGTCCACCTAGTTTGAACCAACCATTTTATCATTGGCCAGCGAGTTTTAAACTAGCTTTGATAGCACCTTAGGATGGCTAGCTAGAAGATTTTTTGGGGTTAAGTGTCTAATATTAATAGAGAGAAGTGCTAAGTGTCTTTATTAGTAAATATGTTTTGGTTTTTGTTATATTTGATTATTAGTTATCGAATATATTGTAATATTATTGTTGGTGTTTTTTTCAATAGTATATTTATGGGTAATAATGACCACTATATTTATGGGTAATAATTTGAGCTCGCTATATCTATGGGTAATAATTTGAGCTCATTAAGTAGCTGCTACATCCACCGGTAATAATATATTTATGGGGTAATAATTCTAGCTAGCTACATCTATGGGTAATAATCCGAATTCACTGAGTAGCTGCTACATCCATGGGTAATAATCCTAGCTCGCTACATCTACGAGTAATAATCCGAGCTGGCTGAGTAGCCCTACATCCATGGGTAATAATCCAAGCTCACTCAGTAGTCCCTACATCCATGGGTAATCACTGAGTAGTCCCTACATCCATGGGTAATCATTGAGTAGTCCCTACATCCATGGGTAATAATTGGTGCATATCCGCATAACCCAGAGAGCGTCAAGAAGACCCCATTACCTCCCAATTGGCAAAACAACTAAAACTCAACCAATTGAACTATCTCTTAGGACTGATGTTACTGTGATAATTAATAGATTTAATTTTAAATCTAAATTACTCCAATAAATTACAGATTCTGTATAATGGAAAAACAACGGCAAACCAAAAATTCAATGCATAATTACTCGAGAAATGAATACAACTTATTTATTACACTATCCATCATCTCTCGAACATTAAATGCTTTTAAATGAGGGTAAATTCAGATGCTGCAAAGCGACACCAAAAAACAAGAAGAACGCTCAAGGCAATTTCATTGAATATGTTTTTAATTTTTGTATACATAGGCTACTTGAATTGAAATACCTTAAAAGGAAGTTACAGACAAGTTCACCAGGATCCTACCAGCAATGCCTCAATCAACAAATTACAAAATTCTAATTCTACTTTTGGAAATGCCATATTACAAAGTTGAAAGATCTAAAATATCACCATTGACATAACATATTTCACATGTCACACAGCTCTAGTTCAGATTCTTGAGGTCCATTTCTAGTCTCTTCACACACCGAATAGCTTCATCCAACACATCAACTACATCCATACAATCTCCACCCAGCATCCCTTAACCTCTCAAAAGATTTCCTAATCCCATTGCTCCTCTTGTCTGGAACCTCCATTGAATCTGTAGTGTCTGCTAACTTGTCCCCTAAATTTAACAGAGCATCAACTTCATCTCCATTTTCTCCACTATAACAATTGTCTGCCATCTCTACCACCTGCTGTTGCTTCTCCTCCTCAACCACAAATCCTGCAACTTCACTGGACAAAGAAACCCTAGAAAACTCTTCTAACAAAGGTATGCCCAGACCTCTACACAACTTTGCATTTTCCAAGGCACTAACACCCAAGGCCATGACCTCCTTAAACCCATTTCGTTCATACTGAAACCCATCATCCTCATAGGTAGAAATACTGAAACCTCTCACACGAAACATAATTACTCTTTCAGGGCAACCACTCTTATAAAAAATCATGCATTGCCTTGACATTTTTTCCTTCACTGAGCTCATTCCTTCATCCAACAGTAATACATTTAACAAAATTCCTCCCTATATAATAAATTATGGCCATGCCAAACACCTTTCTCAAGTCCTACCAAACGTGCTGACAAAATCATTGGACACTTCGATTAAATTTCAAGATGTTGTGAAGAAATATTGTTGAACTCATCTTAGAAACCAACAATTGATTGAAGCATTGATGTTCCATTTTAAACATCCATCTGTATATATACATGATGTGGATATAACCTTAGTTGATTCATGATTGAGCTTCTTCATTCAAATTGATTTGTTGCCTAACATCCTTAAAAATACTTGCATGGGACGATCTTCCTGTGATATGTACTGATTATGATTAGGATCATTATTGACGAGATGAGCACATTTGGATGCTTCCTTAGTCTGAGATCTACCATGATATCTTGGATGAGAGGTCCATAGCACAAACAAGGTTGAGTATGACGTTGCTAACTTGATTAGCTATGTGGCAAGATGAAGAAGCTCCTTGGAAATCCATTTGAGTAGGATATGGATATGACATGGATACATTATGATGAAAAAAAGTGGGAAACGATTGGCAGAGAATCCTGCATATAGCTAAGATTGAGATACCTTCATATATTGAGACAATGTTGTTGTACAAGACAAATTCAGGCTTGTGGTTGGCACCTCCTCAAGAGGGAGGATGAATATGGTATCCTTTTTGTGATATATATGAATATTTTTGTTCTAATATGATATTTGATTTGATGACTTGCATGAACAAGAGACTGTTTCAATTGTTACATGATGATCAAACTGATACCCGATATGAACATAATGATATACAACATCACTAATCGAGGACACTGAGCCAATGCTTCCCCCTTGTTTGAGCTTCCAGGGTGAGGAATTGAGATAAAAGGGCTCTTGAGGTTGAGGGAACTCTAGAAAATATGGTATCACCCCTATATTTTAACCACAGGGTTGAAGACGCTACTCCCCTATATTCATAGGGTCGGAGATGCTTCTTCCCTATCTTGGTCTTTGCAGAGTATACCCTAATTAGCATCACACCCACAGGCTGGGCTTGTTGCAAATATCGCTCCTTGTTTCACTAATGGATTGAGAGTGTACTTGTGGTGTAAAACCCAAGTCGATTATGATGAAAATGTTCTACCACATGAATTCTTAGATTCATTGATGGGAATATCAACAGAAAATAGGATTAGGTTGAGACTTTCTCGCCTATGCATTTCTAGGTTGAGAATGAACTCCTTGATATGATTCCAAGGTTGAAATGTGCTCCCCTATGTGTTTGGATATCCTATTTCTTGATATGGTGTCATAGTAGTAGCTCCAGCATGATATTTCGGGTTGAGATTGAGCCCCCCGATGTGGTTCCAAGTTGAGATGTGTTCCCTTGATGGTATGTTATCTGATGATGATACATATAACAGATTTATCTCTCTACGATATCCCCACGTAGTAATCTGCCGTCAGAGATTCCAGGTAGTAACCTAATGGAAAGAGGGTGGTATAATGATCTCCCTTCTAAAGTAAATTTTCTTCTTCTTTTAGATTAGAAGTATTCAACATATGAGCAGGGACAATAAAGAGATAAGGAAGAATGAGAAAGAGATCAATTGAGATGATCAATGATGATACATGATGATGAGATACTTGAGACTAGATAGGATATGATGACAAGATGACATGTTGATCGATGGTCAGATATTGGTAGGTGGAATTGATCCAGATTCTCTCTGCTACTAAAATTATCCAAGATCTTTTACTTTTGTGATATTAGCATAATTGCATGTGAAAGAGTATGAAAAACCACATCTACATACTATAAATAAGAGGAAACATAATGACAACCATCAAATCAAGGAACACAAACAAGTTGATAACGGAGTTCACCTAGTGTGGGTTACGTCTTCAGGCCCGGTGTCAAGGGTGGGGAGGCCACTTCATTAAATGTTACAAGATGATGATGAGTACATGGTGTATTCTTTGTCACTACAAGGATAAACTCCCTCAACTAGAGTGACAAGTCTCTCCACGAGACATTCTCCTATAGGAAGTCTCACTCATATGGGCCCTCCTTTAGCGTGATAAGATATATAATTCTCACATGAAGTGGCATACAAGTATCCTCCAACATAGTAGAAAAAAAGGATCTCAACATTAAAGCATCATCTCATCAAATCAAAAGAAAGATATGACATCATTGCATCATATACCTACACTTCTAGGGATGGCATGAAAATGCACAACTCTACTACATAAATGGATGACACCGTTGAATTCGTGTCATGAAATCATGTCGAATAACTATAAAATCAACCCCTTTCTGACACCATCAAAATCTGGACCCTCGGGAATCTCAAAGATTCCCTCTTGGAGATGGGCGAAAATTATGCTGTTTGGATGAAAATTCTGAGCACACCACTACACTCTTTGCAAAATTCTAAGAAAAATGATTAATAAGTCGACATCATTTTGTCTCTATAAAAAATCAGCCTCCAAGGGACTTTAGAGATTCCTCATGCATCAAAGAATATTCCTACCAGATTCTATCTTGAAAAGTAGCAAACGTTGAATTTTTGGTGGCACTTGTTTTTTGGGTTGTGTGTTACGGTATTGGTTGGTCATTTGTCTTAGGGCCGCTCATGGGCGACCTGGCTCGCAGGCCGGGCATGTTCAAATCTCACTTTCCCTCCATGTGTATTATATATGGGGCATATGGTTGGCGAGGGTAGTAACCTGCTAACCCACTTTTTCTATATATTTTTTATTATTATATGTAATATAAAATTGGGCTTGGTTGGCCATATTTGATTGCCGGTCAACCCACCCTTTTTTACTATATTTTTTTTTGTTTTTATAAACAAATCATTCAAAAAATTTCCATCGAAATTTTAGGGTCACTAGCAAAATTAAAGAGGAGAAAAATTCACCCATTTCAACGATCGGAACCTATGCGCCAGTAAATTCCAAATTGTTACCTCGTTAATGGCTCCCATTGGGCCTAGTTTGACCAAAAAATTGACCGACCATAACTTTCACATACAAACTTGGATTGAGGTACCGTTCATGCTGTTGGAAATATTGTGCCGAGATATTTGATCTGACCCTAGTTCCACTTCAATCTAGTGACTTTGAGTTTTGAGCTTTTCCAAAGCTACTTCTGAATTCTGAGTGTTTCTGGAGCCACCTAGATCATTCCTTCCCACTGAGCAGCTTTTGGTCCTCCAAAAGCATGAACATAATTTGGAACTATCGTGTTAAAAGGTCTGCACAACAAGTGTCCTTATAGGCTACACTTCCTTCTCATTTACCCTTGTTCTTTGGAGCTATAAGTGATGAACCGACACCTACATCCTCTGCAAACCTATAGTACAATCTTGCAAACTTACATGTTCAATTACATGACTATTCATGATCCAAGCATTCCAATACTTGTCATGAGTTTATAAGACACACTCTTTGGTCATGTGTATATCATAATAGAAACCAATACCCCACCGATCAATAAAAGGCCAAAAACATCATCATTGCTTTAATAAACGATGGAAAACACATCATCACTTTTACAATTATATCACAACACATGATTTACAAAATACAACCATGACAAGCTACTACATCTAGTAAAACCATCTCTCACTCATCAAAGTGAATGGGTCATCATCCTAGAGCTGATTCGCTTCTTGAACAACATTTTCAACTAGTTATCGCATGGGTGCTTTGTCCTTAAGACACTGCTCTGGATCAAGCCTCCAACATGTGTCTCTTTGATGTCCACCTCTGTTGCAATGGTTGCAAAAAGTATTCTTCCTCCAAACCTGCTTAACCTTCTTCCTTCCCTAATGTGGAGAAGGCCTTTCACATCTCGTCTTCTTTCCTGCTGCCATTTGAGTCTTCCAGCACTCGGAAACCACGTGGTTATGCAAGCCACAAAACAACATGGTTTTCTGCGCCATGATTTCTTCTCATCATTAACAATATGATTGTAATCAAAATGAGCTCTAGAATATTGAGAGTTTTAATACCTCTCTTGGTTGTCTCTGGTGCAATCTTGACGATGAGAGTTTGCCTTAGCTCTTCCTCTACAATGTGCATTGTCATGGGAGGATTGTGATATCTTCCAATCATCCTCTTTCTGTGATGGCTTTGAAAATGCCTTGGAATATTATGCTACCCTCAAGCACTCTCCTTCAGTGTATGCAATTTTGGTAAGGAGACTCAGGTTGGTTCCTGAAATGGGTACCTCAAGGATTCCAACAGAAATAATGTCATGTGAAAATGAAACTAAAGAACGATCAACACTTTTTACCTGAGCTGTTGATTTTAAAGCAGGCGATGATGGCTTCGCTAAGCCTTTGTTTCACTTCAAGTTTTCCAAGGCCTCTTCTGTGACTTGTAACTGAAACTACAATCTCTTCTTCTCCTCTTTTTATTCTCGTATAAGTATCCTTAATTCAACATTCTCTGCTTGAAGGCTTTGATTGATCTCCTCATTTGAATGCTAAGAAAATGATTAAGAAGAATAATGTTTGCTCAAGGAGGTAGATGGAGCATTGTCTTATGCTCTTTCTTTCTCCTGTTCCTCTCTTGCCATTTTCTCCTCATAATCTGCATATGTGTGTGCCATCCTAAGGAGGTCCTTGTAGAGATCCCTATTTTTTTCCATTTTCGTTATTGTTGCACGTTCAATCTCTATCTATCATTCACACTCAGAATTCACATCAGTGAGAAGATGGCTTTGATACCAAACTTGATCCAGATTTTCTCTGCTACCAGAATTAACTAAGATAATTTACTTCTATGATGTTAGCAGAATTGCATGTGAAAGAGTATGAAAAACTACATGTGCATACTGTAAAGAAGATGAAACATAATGACAACAATCAAATCAAGGAACACAAGCAAGTTTATAACAAATTTCACCCAGTGTAGGTTATGTCTCCAGGACTGGTGTCAAGAGTGGGGAGGCCGCTTCATTAAATGCTACAAGATGATGATGAGTACATGGTGTATTCTTTGTCATTACAAGAATAAACTCCCTCAACCAGAGTGGCATGTTTCTCCACAATATGTTCTCCTATAAAAACTCTCACTCATATGGGCCCTCCTTTAGCATGACAAGATATCTAATTATCCCATGAAGTGGCATACAAGTATCCTCCAACATAGTAGCAAACAAGGATCTCAACGTCAAAGAATCATCTCAGGGAATCAAAAGAAAAATATGACATCACTGCATCATATACCTCCACTTTTGGGGATGGCCTGAAAATGCGCAAATTTGTAGAAGAAATGGATAATATAGTTGAATTCGTGGTGTGAAATCGTGTCGAATGACTATAAACTCGACCCCTTTTTGACACTGTCAAAATTTGGATCCTTGGGAATCTCGAAGATTCCCTCAAAGATTCCTTCCTAAAGATGGGCGAAAAATATGCTGCTTGGATGAAAATTCTGAGCACACCACTATGCTCCTTGCGAAATTCTGAGAAAAATGACTATAAAGTCGACATCATTATGCCTCTATGAAAAATCAACCTCCAAGGGAATTTAAAGATTTCTCATTCATCAAAGAATATTCCTGCAAGATTTTGTCTCTAAAAATGTGTTAGGCATGGTTTTGCCTCACTCTGTAGGTTAGATTTCCACTCTCGGCCCTTGTGCTCGACCTTCGCTCATTCGTTCTATCTAGCACATGAAAGAATCTGTGGTTTATATAATTTTCGTAGGGCAGATTTACTAATGACCCATATGGGTTTTCTCGGTTGGCAGATTATATTAAGGCCTTAGTAGATGGGGAGGTCCCAGTGTCAAATCCCGTGGGACCCCATTTTGGTATAGGCACATTAATCCAAAAGTGGTGAATGTTGAGTTTTTGGCGACACTTGTTTTCTGGGTGGTGTGTTATGGTATTGGTTGATCGTTTGTATTGAGGTCGCTTGTGGGTGGCCGGCCAGCGGGCGAGCAGGTTCAAATCTCGTTGGCCCCTCCATATACATTATATATGGGGAATATGGTTGGTGGGGGTGGTGGCCTGCCAACCCATTTTTTTATGTTATATGTAATATAACATAGGGCTCAATTGCCCGAATTTGACCGCCGGTCAAGCGACCCTTTTTTAATATTTTGTTTTGTTTTTATAAACAAACTATTCAAAAAAATTCCACTGAATTTTTAGGGTCACTGGAAAAATTAAAGAGGCAATAAATTCTCCCATTCTAGCGGTCAGGATCTGTGCGTCGATAAATGCCAAATTGTTGCCTCGTCAGTGGCTACCACTGGGCCTAGTTTGACCAAAATTTTGACCAGAAATAATTTTCACATATGAAGTCAAATTGAGTTGACCTTTGTGTCATTAGAAAGCTTGTGTAGAGATATTTGATCCGACTCTAGTTCCACTTTAATATAGTGACTTTTATTTTTGAGCTTTTCCAAAACCACCTTTGAATTCTGAGCGTTTCTAGAGCCGCCTAGATCAAGAATTCTCCCAAGTTGAGAGGGAGTGTTAAAAATATACAACTTCAATCAAATTCCACTTTGGACAACTCACTTGATTACATTGAATTCCTATTTTTGAGAGGACCAAAATCGACCTAAAGATCACTCAAATCAGATAAGGGAAAGTGTACTTATGAAGAAAAGCCCACATGTGCATATTTGATAAGGTCAATCTTAAAGAAAGGTGGACCACCTTGAAAGACTATAAATACAAGTTCCCTCTATCTCATTTAGACACAATAATGAAACACTCTTCTATCTTGGTTTTTGGCTCGCACAAGCTTGAGGCTTGTCCGCGGAGGAATAGGTTCTCTCTAACATGAAATTGCAGAATCCGAAGTTCACATCTCTGATTTAGGGTTTTGGGCATCATTCATAGGCATAACACAAGAAGAATTCGACTGCAATCGCTTTCCTAGAAGCTCATCTGTACGACTGGAGCCTTCGAGTCGCACGAGCAACTCTCCATCCATGCAATTGGGGCATTAAAGTTTATGCAATTCAAATCTAACCCCAGTCGCTTGCATGTTGAGCTTAACAGAGAGACTGAGAAGTCATAGTTGCTTGCATGTCACTTCCTCCGTGCAACCGAGACCTAAAAGATGAAATCTTAGTCTTCCGAAGTTTTCACTCGTTGACCGTAGTGTTCGGCAGTTGATCGCAGAGACTGCAGATAGTGATAATTCATTACATACTCCAGAATCAAGTTTTTGAGTATATACATTATTGGGTTCATTTCAAGGATGTTGTAATTGTTCAGTTGGTTAGTTGCATAGATGAAGATATGAATCATTGTACTCTGTTTTATTGAATTATTTGATGACGATCTAATAAGAAGAAGAATTTGAAAGGGTTTTCCCCATAGTGGGTTTTGCCTTGGTCTTTGACCAATCCTGGTGTCTCTATATGCAATGCTTTTCTTCTATTTTTCCTTTATGTTCCATTGCATTGATGATGATGATATTGTTCTTTTTATATAGTTGCATATGCTACTAAACAATGATGTAAATATGAATAAAGATATGATGTTATGGATGAAAGTAATGTGTTAATGAAGAAATGCAATTATCAAAGCAAAGAACAATATAGCCCTAAGAAAAATTAATAGTTTTCTTTCTCTCAATAACAATAATATATCAATAATACACAACCACAATACAATTGCCTCATAACAAGAGAGTTTCATTATAGGGCATAAACCATAACATAGAATCTATCATCAGATTTGTGACCTAATGATGAATGGTCTAGATTGACTATAAAATTACAATATTTTACAAGGCAATTTTTCCAAAAAATTATATTTGACGACGCTTCCCCTGAACCCCTACCATGGGGGGCTCCAAAGAGTTGTTTCCACCCCCCTTGGATCGCCACTAATAGAGGGGTAAGGCCCCCCTACACCTCCCATCGAGAATTGCGGTCCAAACAAAACTAGAAAACAAGATCTCTAAGTTAAGAAGATAACTAGGCTCCAAAACCAACATTATTATGAGGTGATTAAGCCTCATATAAGTTAGAATGACTAAGATCTCAAATCTTATTTTCCTTTTAATATAATTCCCTATGGAGGTCTCCCATTCCATGGCATCAAGGTAAATTCCTTGATCAGTAATGCTTGATTCTTTGGGTATATGAGACATTTTTCCTAGTGTCTTTAGATGAGACATAAACACTATCAATGGCACATTTGATATTATAATTGAGTTTGGTTACATTGGTTGGAGACTAGGAAAGCTAATAATTGATTAAACCAAAGAAATCATCTCTACCTTTCTGCTAATAAAGTTGTCTTACAATACCTTGAAGCTTGGTGGAAGCCCTGAAAATTGAATATGGCCAAGGTCTTTAAGAAATACAGATTTACTAATGGTTAAAATGGTTCCATGATAAGCCTATCTTAGGTTGTTAATTGCATAAACACAATAAACTCAAATTAAGTAGATGACAAAGTTCTTTTATTTATTAAACATCTTCTAAGCATTGATTGAGTTCAATTTTTTTTTAATAATTTGAGATTTAGCTTTTATTAAAATGACAAGTTATATAATAATTCCTCAACTTGGTATCATCTACTTGATAGATTTGAAAATATTAAATTATTATACTTAAAATAACTCTACTGAAAACCATCTCAATAATTTATATATCAATCACCTCCTCTCCTCTATAGCTTGAAAAAAGTTAGAAAATAAATACTACCCAGTTAATCAAAATGCTTTTCTTCATTTGAATAAAATAAAATCATGTCATATTTGATAAAAGAAAATCTCAGGAATAAAAATTTCAATAATAAGTACAGAAAAAATCATGATATAATATAATCTATCTGATTTATATATATTATTTTTTATTATTTTAATAAAAAAAATAATACATATTTACTAAACCTTAAAACTTACCTTTTAAAGAGGAAAGTGTTTACTCTTTAACATCTTCTACTGAACATTTTCTAAACGATGCTAATGATCCTTTAAAAAAATAAAAATAAAATGCCCCAGCCAAACATCTCTTTCGCTTATGAGATTTATCACAACACGCAAGCCCAAAAGATAAGCTCAAAGAACTCACTTTTCCCATTGATGAGATTAAAACTTTTTCCTTGTGGTAAGTTATGGGCCTTATAAACCATATAAAAAGTTACACAATAACGGATGGACCCTGGTCGTTCACAAGTGGATTCAATAACAAATATTATCGAAAGTTCCAGAATAATGGATGGACCTAATTTAAATTATTAAGTTATTATATATATATATAACTTTATTTAATCCATCTTATCTCATTATTAACTCCCTCCATTAATAAATGGGTCTACCTAGTTTTGAACCAACCATTTTAACATGGCCCAGCTAGTTTTGATGGCAGCTTATGATGGCCAGTTAGTAGCTGTTTTGGTTTTCTTTAAGTTAATGTTATATATGGGTTATTAATTATTGAATATATTGTAACACTTACTAAGTGGCGACCGGAAGGGATTTATTTGTTGGTGTAGAAAAAATTTGACTTTGTGATCTCTCAATAAGTAAAATACTTAACAACAAAAATTCAACCAATTAAACTATTTAAGTGGCGACTGGAAAAGATCTATTTATTGGTGTAAAAAAAATTTGACTTTGTGATCTCTCAATAAGTAAAATACTTAACAACAAAAACTCAACCAATTAAACTATCTGACTAAACTTTCACTATTGTTAATATTAGTAACTATTTAAATCTAAATTACTCAATTCTATATAATTAGAAAACAACCACAAACCAAAAATCCAATGCATAATTACTCTGAGCCATGAATAAAACTAGTTTATTGTTGCGCTATCCATCATCTCTCGAACATTAAATGAAGGAAAATTCAGATGCTGCAAAGTGACACCAACAAACAAGAAGAAACGCTCAAGGCAATTTCACTGAATCTGTTTTTAATTTCTGTATACACAGGCTACTTGAATTGAAATACCTTAAAAGGAAGTTACAGGCAAGTTCACCAGGATCCTGCCAGCAATTTCTTGATCAACAAATTACAAAATTCTGATTCTACTTATACTTCTAGAAATGCCATATTACAAAGCTGAAACATCTAAAATATCACAACTGACATAGCATATTTTACATGTCACAGTTGTTCAGATTCCTGAGGTCCATCTCCAGTCTCTTCACACACCGAATGGCTTCATCCAACACATCAACTGCATCCATACAATCTCCACCCAACATATCCCTTAACCTCTCAAAAGATTTCCTAATCCCATTGTTCGTCTTGTCTGGAACCTCCATTGAATCTGCAGTGTCAGCTAACTTGTCACCTAAATTTAACAGAGCATCAACTTCATCTCCATTTTCTCCACTATAACAATTGTCTGCCATCTCTACCACCTGCTGCTGCTTCTCCTCAGCCACAAAACCTGCAACTTCACTGGACGAAGAAACCCTAGAAAACTCTTCTAACAAAGGTATGCCCTGACCTCTAGACAACTTTGCATTTTCCAAGGCACTAACACCCAACGCCATGACCTCCTTAAACCCATTTCCTTCATGCTGAAACCCATCATCCTCACAGGCAGAAATACTGAAACCTCTCACACGAAACATAATTACTCTTTCAGGGCAACCACTCTTATCAAAAATCAAGCACTGCCTTGACATTTTTTCCTTCACTGAGCTCATTCCTTCATCCAGCAGTAATACATTGAACAAAATTCCTCCCTATATAATCAATTATGGCGGTGCCAAATGCCTTTCACAAGTCCTACAAAACGTGCTGACAAATCTACTACAATTTGCTACCACCTAATTTTTTGAAATTGAGGATTCTCAACATTTTAGCGTGTGGAATCTATTTATACATTCAAAAACCATATATTTCATGTGTTGACTACTACAATTTACCTTTTTTTTGAAATTGAGTATTTTCAAGATTTAATGCCGGCAAAATCTATTTATACACTTAAAAAACATTTTAAACAACTTATTTTACTCAAAATTGTATCGCCAAATTCCAACTAAAAACAAAAAAAATCTAATAATCAAACTGCTCCATTTCTGCCTCCATCTGAGAAAGTTCTGAATTCCATCTCCCCACGCCAACAGCATTATCAAGTATTCATGTTGAGATCACGCGCAGTATCTATCAATTAGGTGAAATGCTTAACATAATATATTAAATGGGTCAGACTTTGAAGGTCTTCTGGCACCAGTTCATGTCCGTGCATGGCATGTGAAGGATATCTAGTGCCTTCACGTGTGACGAGTGATGTCACTGCGCATGGCCTCTGCGATTCCCCATCGCCCATGCCCATGCCCTGTCCAATTCATTCTCGCCTCTGCCAACCGTCACCACAGACTTTTCATTGTCCAAAAATATTAAAAGATTGCATTTTAATGGACTCGAGGATAGCGCTCGCGTGCCATCTTAATCATAATTTCGGAATTTGATGGTTCGAAAGTGATGTTACTTAAAAAAAACCCAATTTCTAAACATAATTAGTGGTTAAGAAAACCGACAACCCACTAATGAAATCCAAGGATTAAGCAGAGAAAAGTCTCAATGCATTATTATATTCCCATGCGCTCTGTGTAATGGTAGATCAAACCATTTTTAATTAAAAATATTTCATAAAACTTTTCATAATGTAAATCTTCAATTTGTTTTTATTATGTTCTATGTAATTTTTATTTATTTTTAACAGAATGAGAATCTTCACTATCTTAGTTTTTCTTACCTACAAAAAAAATTATTAAATTATTATAGAGTGTAAAAAGTTTTATGAAATAATATTTTAGTGAATTTTATCTGACAACTACACATTAAATATGAGATATTTTTAATTTTTAATATTTTGTCTTTTATGATATTTTGTTTAGTGTTTTTCAATGAACTAATGATTATTAGAAATAATATACACTATAATAATAAAGAGTTATTTATAAAGGTTAAAAGTGGCTAGAATCCTGGGTTAAAAAATTTTTTTTTTTTTGTAGATGCAATGTTTCAATCATGTTTTTGATGGTGGAAATGGATTCAGCGCCATCAAAAACATCTAACGCACCTAAAATTATGAATTTTAACAACGTTTACTTGGATTTAAAAATATCCCTTGTGGATTTTTTCAAAATATGACCGGAATATAATTTTTAGACTACGGCTAATAATGATTACAATTAGATTAATTTGTTTAGAACTTTCTTCTAATTTAAAATGATTTTAAATAAAATAAGATTAACATAAATAATTATTTCTTATATTCTATAAAGTAGCATGTCAACTTTCTCTTACAACCTTATAAAGTAGCATGTCAACTTTCTCTTACAACCCTATAATTTTACATTAGATAACATCAAGTCATTATCATTATAGACAGATTTGCCATATACATCTTGGCAAGCTTGGTCTTTGCCATCACATAATTGCATTCATGTAAGTTCTCAATATTTTCACAATCAGCTAATTTGTAAAGCTTTCCACTTGTTAGTCTTGAAATTGTCCTAATAGACATGGATTTTCCCTATACATATGGGCAAGCTTGGTCATTGCAGGATCAAGTAATTCGTAAGGCTTTCCACTAGTTAGTCTTGAAATTGTTGAAATTGTCCCCATAGTGCATACTTTATATTTAAATTTGTCTAAAAGATATACTATATGAAATTAATTACATATATAATAGTGTGATAATTGAGATAAATGTGAAGTTAAGATAGTTCAATTTTAATGATTTTGTAAATAAGCTTTATGAAATTAACTATATGTTTAACATAATGATTATTTAGACAAGATTTGAGTTGCAATGATTTTATAATATAAATGGAGAATGAGCTTTGTGAATATTTCTAATAAAAAATCTAAAGCCAAATCTATAATAAATACGAATGTCATAAACATAAAATTAATCACCATAAATTAAATTTACTGTTACCTAAATTATGACATATGAATAAAAAATACAAATTATAATAAAATTTACTAAATTGTTTTATCCAAAAAAAATAACTATAATTACAAATCATAAAACTTTTGAAAAAACCAATTAAAAAATTGTGAATCTATATTTTGTAATAATCTATTATTTTTTTTTCCACGCCTCACAACTCTCTCACCTACTATTGAAATTCATAATTTTACTTGGAAATCAAGTATCCTAAAATATAACATGTGAACTTAAAAGAAACTTTGCGAATATTTCTAATACGAAGAATAAATCCAAATCCTCGCATTGAATTAATATTCCATTATATAATAATATTACATGAATATAAATAAAAAATAATAAATCTATAAATAAATAAATAAATTATAATAAAATTAACAAATAAATGGTTTGAAAGTAACAAAAAGACTATAATTACAGAGGATAACCCTTTTTAAAAAAATACACATTTAAAACAATGCAGGCCATGTCTTTTAGTGAAGTATTAATTTTTTTTTCTATGTGTCATGAAATCTATGTTACCTACTTTTGATTTTGAAATTGCCCAATTCACATTCATGATTTTACTTGGATTTCATATGTACTTCATACATGTGGAATGCGTTTGAAAGATAATGAT
>APFE030127034.1:7130-32742 GCA_000404065.3 Pinus taeda | reverse complement strand
ATCCGACGGTCACGATATGTAGTGATCCGATGGTTCATTCTCTCCTCAGTATTACCGACACTTGATCCGTGGCTTAACTCCCCATTGGTCCATGATCTCTATTTAAAGAGCATGGAGGGTCATTTGTTCATGAGAGAAGCTTATGTAAAATTTTATTCTTTTATTAATAAATTGCCTGAAGTGGCAGCGTTGGCTCAGACTGGACTGTGATCTGTTAGCGGTGTCCTTTGGTGTTGTGTCAGACTGTGGACTGTGATCTGTGGTGTTGTGTCAGACTGTGGACTATGATCTGTGGTGTTGTGTCAGACTGTGTGGTGTTGTGTCAGACTTGCACTGTGATTTGTTAGCAGTGTCCTTTGGTGTTGTGTCTGAAGAACTTACCCTGTAAATTCTTATATATATATGTTAAAAAAAAGGGTAATCTGAAATTAAAATTAAAATGTATTAAATTGAACTTTATTAGATTATATACGTTATATGAATATCAATTACTAAAATGGTAGTAATAATCTGATGGGATGAAAAGAAAATTTGATTATGGTTGAAAATTTTGAGTTAGAGTTGAAAATTGATATAAAAAAATAGAGTAAATTATATAAAAATAAATATAGCATATTGTTGATAAAATGAAAGCAAATCATTAATATATCCAAGGGATTTAGATTTAATAAATGATATAGAAAAATTAATGATATTACTATGTTAAATAAATTAAAAAACAAAAAAAAATTAGAAAAATAAAGATAACAAAATGTTGAAAGAAAGAGGGAAATTAAAAGGAGCAATGAATTGGTTTAAGGATAAAGACTATGCAGGATAGGCTTTCAAAATTAAATAAGCATGCAATTGTATTTTTTTTATTAAAGTTGTTCGGATGTTTTTAAATTTATAAGGATTTACTAAATATGCACATTGAGTCATGGAGGGGGACATTCAATTTTTGGCTTTATCAAAGTAGGCAAGGTGATTGGTATTGTGTGAATACTTAGCTTTATTTTTATTAAGGTGATCTTACTTAAGGTGTTAATCATATGTTCTTTACAATGAGTTTGGATAGGATGTATGATTTTCCATAGAAATAGCTAATTTGGTAAACACTTGAGAAAAAATAGAGTTAGATTTATCTTTCATGTTTCTACATACTTTATTAAGGGTTTTTTAAGAGGACTGAAAACAATTTTATTATTTCTAGCTAATACTTTTGAAATATGGTTAGTATTCCTTGAATGTGAGGGAGTTAAATTAGGGCTTAGGCTAGAATTAGGGAGGGGTTTCTTGGATTTTGGATGGAAGGAAAGTGGAAGGCTCAATTGATTTTGGACAAAAATATCCATTGTCTAGGACAACATTAGTGACATGTAATACTTATTTGCTTAGGTGTTGGAGATTGGAGATTTGAATGACTATAGAGACATCATATTTAAGAACCATGGATTTTTCAACTAGGTGGGGGTGAGATTGGGCATGGAGATATCTATTAGAATGAATAATTTTATGATAAATTTGGTGGGTGATAAAAAATGGATCAATATATAATTTTTCATCTATTGGATTTTTCAACTAGGTGGGGGTGAGATTGGGCATGGAGATATCTATTAGTATGAATAATTTTATGATAAATTTGGTGGGTGATAAAAAATTGATCATTATTTAATTTTTCATCTATTTTGGTGCTTTTTAGCTGGACAAGTTGGAGTTAAATTCTTGTAGGAATCATTTTAGGGACAAATCTCACTTTAGAGATTTGTGGTCTAAAACCTTCTAGAGCTTGTTTGAAGCCTTAAACATTCGTTTTAGGGGTAAAAAATTTGCAAGCATAACTTTCATCCCCATGATGATATTCTACACATTGAGAGCTTTCTAGTAGCATGGAGATCTTCTCAATCAGATTTCATATGTAGAAGTTATGCTTCCTAACATGTTCTATCTAATGTTCATAACAAGAATTTTTATTATGTTAGTTTTTCTTATACAAAATTTTACTAAATATTAGAATATATTAAAATTCATTAGATGAAAAATCAATCATATTTATGTGACAAATACACATTAACAATTATATATTTTCAACTCTCCTATTATATTTATAGTTGGTCTTTTGTCTCTTGTGATATCTTTGTTTAGTATTTATAAATAACAACCTAGAGATAATATACAATTTTTATAACAATTATCAAATTAAATTAATTGACTTAAACTTTCTTTAATTTAAAATTATTAAAAAAAATAACATGAATAAAAATATATACTATGTTTTGGTAGTACTGGTTGACGGACGGGATTGGAGCTGATGGGAGAGCGGGCGATGGCGATGGAGAGTTAGGGTTTCGGGCCTAGCACATCCAACCTCTAGTTTCCCTGGCCCTGGGCAAGAGCAGGAGGCCTCGCGAGCATCTGGGAGAAACGAGTAACGGGTTAGTAACACTTAGAGCAGAACGAAAACCTTTGTTCAGAGCAGACTGAGAGGCACGAAGGAAGTAAGCGGGGGGGGAGAGATCCCCTCTTATAAAGAAGTTACAGTAGGGGAATCGAGCCATAATGGGACAAAAAGAAGTCAGGGAAACCGAAGTAAAAACACGCCGATGATGGGGGAAGAATGGCAGGTGAGGATGGGATCCAAATGCTTACTGAGGGCATCCAAAAAACCCAAGTTCGTAATCCCGAACAACAAATTAGAAGAGTACAGAAACTACATGAAAGATCATGCCTTGATCTACAAATTTATAGGAACGTGGTCGTCTGAGAAATATCTGATGAAATGGATCTAGCAAAAGTGGAAATTGAAAGGCCATATAGACCTTAAATTGGGGGCAAAAGGTTTTTTCACAATGGTGTTCACAATCCTAGAAGAGAAGGATAGGGTTTTTGAAGGAGGTTCATATTTCTTTAACAATGCAGGTCTTTTCATGAGACAATGGGAAGAATGTTACAACCCAGAAAAAGAAAAGATGCTAGCAGCACCAGTCTGGGTTAGGTTAGTTGGGCTTCTGATAGAGTTTTGGGACTTGAAGATTCTAGAAGGAATTGGGAACTCAATAGGTTCCTTTGTGGAGGTAGCAGAGACGATGGAGAGAGGTAAGTACACCTCTTATGCTAGGATCTGTGTCTACATGAATATAATAGAGCCCCTACCGGACCACATTGAAATAGAGTATCACGATGAAGTTTGGCAGCAACCAGTGGATTATGAACACATCCCATTTAGATGTAGACGGTGCCATGAATACGACCATCTGTTTAAACACTGCCCTCTGAATGATAGCACCTACCCATCAAACCAGGATGAAGAAAGAAAAAAAACAGATTAGGAAGGGAGGAGGAATGAGAACAATAATGGGGGGTTTACAGAAGTACCGATAAATACAAGAGCAAAAGGGAAAGAGCGGATCTAATCCCTCATATCTAGAAGCTAAGCAGAAAACCCAAAACTAGTTTGAAGTGCTGCGTGACCTGGAAATGGAAGTGGAAGAAGAAGAAGAGGACGTGGACACAAGAGAAGCTCAACAAGAAGAAAGGAAAGAAACTAAGGGAAAGGAAAAAATAGCAATGGAACAGGAGGGAGAAGAGGCAGACCAAGAACAAGACCAAACCCAAGATCAAATCCAAATGGAAATAAACCCACAACAGAAACAAGAAGGAGAGGAAGAAAATATTATGAGGAAACTGATACAAGAATGGAAACACCTGGATGAGAGATTTATACCAGAGGACCAAAAATAACTTTATAAGGACATGTTCCAAAGGTACAAGGAGAAAAGAGGAAGAGGGATTGCAAAGCAACCCGAGCATCTGGGATCACAAGGAGACCAGAACATGGATACAGGCCTGACAGAGAAAAGTGGAAGGAAAAGAGGAAGGAGACCAATGAGTGAGACCATTCAGATGGTAGGTGATATGTTGGTGAATTCAAGGAAGGTGATACCTCTATCAGAGGTCTTCCAACAAACCCAAAAACTTTTGAAATGATTATTACAACCTGGAATATCAAAGGACTGAACAGTAAATGGAAACAAAGATACTTGAAAGAAAGGCTCAAAAGGGATAAGCCTGCCATAATGTTAATCCAGGAAACAAAAGTAAAAGAGGGCAAGCTAAGAGAAATAATGAATAAATTCAAGCCACATTTCGAGATTATGGGGCAAGATGCATCAGGCAGTGTTGGAGGAGTAGCAATAATGTGGAATCCAGAAGAGGTACAATTTGAAGACTAGACGAGCTTGCCTCGTATACTTTCAGGGAGATTCAGAATCTTAGGATCGCAAGAGTGGATTTTACTTTCAAATGTATATGGACCCCATATCCAGAATGAGCGCAGGATCTTTCTTCAAAACCTAACGGCCTTGCGTGGTCTCTTTCCAATGATCCCTTGGGTTGCGGGTGAGGACTTTAATATGATAAAGTCTCTAAAGGAAAAAAGAGGAGGAATCAGAAGAACTTAGAGCGATATGGAATATTTTGGAGAATGGATAGAGGCACAAAGGCTAGTGGATATTCAGACGACTAATGGAATCTATACATGGAATAATAGGAGAGGAGGCATAAATCAGATAGCATCCAGATTAGATAGAATCCTCTTGTCAGAACCGATCCTAAATTGGGACATTTACATTGAAGCAGTATTCTTCCAGGGGTGGTATCCGACCACTGGCCGGTGAAAATGGAATTAGACATAAAAGCTATCCTGAAAAGAAAACCCTTCAGATTTGAAGCCTTTTGGCTCAGAGATCAAAATTTCATGAAGAAAGTGGGAAAATGGTGGCGACAAAGCGAGCAAAGAGGAAAGAATAGGATGCAGGCCTTCCAGATGAAACTAAAAGAAATAAAAGGAAAAATCAAGAAATGGAACAAGGAAGAATTTGGCCATATACTAGAAGAGAAATAGAGGCTAGATCAGAAGATGGAGCAGATCCAATAAAATATAATAATCTCCGGTAGAAACGAGGACCTAGCTAAAGAAGAGGGAATCCTAATAGGGCAAATAGAAGAAAGACACAAATAAGAAGAAATCATGTGGCGGCAGAAATCCAGGGTTAACTGGTTAAGGGAAGGAGAAAGGAACACTAAGTTCTTTCACCAAGCTATGATTCAAAGAAGACAGAGAAATAGAATCTTCGCAATTAAAAACGAAGAGGGAAGAAGAGCCACTCAGCACGAGGAGATAGAACAAGCTCTGGTCAAACACTTTAAGGACCTCCTGACAGAGCCAAATGTTGATAGAGAGGAAGCTATTGAAAGAATGTGTACTGAAATTCCAAGCAAAATCACTAGAGACCAAAACCTAGCTTTGATGAGGGCAGCCACCTTGGAAGAAGTTGAAGAGATAGTAAAGGGAATGAAAAATAATAAAGCCCCAGGCCCAGAAGGTTTTACAACATAATTCTATCAGGGAGGTTGGGACTTCCTGGGCCAAGACATCCTCGAGGTGGTAGAAGAATTAAGAAGAAACCAAGAGGTAAGTGCATCTTTCAATTCTACTCTTTTATCTCTTATCCCTAAAGAGAATAAGTCTGAAGATCCTCAGGGCTTCAGACCTATCACCCTCTATAATGTGATATACAAGATTATAGCCACTCTTATAGAAAAACATCTCAAACTGATTTTATCTAGTATTATCTCCCCTGAGCAAACAGGTTTTGTCGAGGGCCGGCAAATCCTGGATGGTCTGGTGGTCTCCCAAGAAATTGTGCATTCCCTAAAAGTTAAAAAGTCAGTGGGCATGATGATTAAACTTGATCTGTCCAAAGCCTATGATCGGTTGAACTGGAAGTATCTGAAAGGAATTCTAAAAGCCTTTGGGTTCTGTGATAGATGGATTGAATGGATTTCTTCGATGATTTCTTCTGCCGTCTTTTCTATCCTTGTGAATGACACCCCATCCCAACCTTTTAAAGCCTCCAGAGGTCTTCGTCAGGGGGATCCCCTGTCACTTTTTTTGTTCATTATAGCAGTAGAAGGATTAGGGAGATACATCAAGAAAGAAGTAAGAGAGAACAAGCTCAAAGGAATCCAAATGTGGGGCAGTGTCCTTCCCATCACTCATCAGCAATTCGTTGATGACATTATGCTATTCTGCAATGTCTCTCTGAGGGAAGCCCGTAGAATCAAAGCAATTTTGGACCTATTAATGACAACTTCTGGTACTCAAATTAATAATGACAAATCTTGCATGTATTTCTTTAATACAACTGTAAACATCAGAAATTTCTTATCAAGAACTTTGGGTTTTCGTTCTGGAGATCTACCAACTAGGTATCTTGGAACCCCCTTGGCCTTAAGCCCCTTGAGAATGGAAAATTGGCATCAAACGCTGGAAAAAATATCGAGAAGACTGGCAAACTGGTCTTTCAGAACCCTGAACTTTGCGGGAAGAACGGTTCTTGAAAAGGCAGTTTTGCAAGCTATACCCATATACCAATTATCTGCTATGGCAACCCCGAAAGGAGCCTGCAATAAAATGACAGAGATTTTCAAAAAATTTATATGGGGAGGACAAAAGGACCAAAGGAAATGGGCATTAGTATCCTTGGAAGGAAGTGGTGGAAAACAAGACGGAAGGGGGACTCGGCCTTCGAGACCCTTATATTCTAAATCAAACAATGGGAGTGAAGCTATGGTGGCGTTGGATGAACAGAGGAAATGATCTTTGGAAAAGAATATGGACAACAAAATATAACATGCCCACCAAAATAGAAGATCTTCTAAGGATAAGGGACACTCCGAGAGGATCGACAGTGTGGAATTTAGCTAGCCATAATAGAGGAATGATAAACAGGCATGCATTTTGGGAGATTAGGGATGACAGTTTAGCAAGATTCTCGGAGGAGGCCTAACAGCAAAGGGAAAGATTAAATGAAATACAAGCCCTGAGCAATCTAGGTCGAGAAGCAACTGAGAAAGGTATGATCCTAGTAAAGGACTTTTGGAAGATAGTAAGTCCAGATGAAGCATGGAGAACTTGGAAGGAAGTGGAAGAATGGAGGGAATAAATAGAGGAAGAACAGGCAGAACTCTACTAGAAGGAAATGCAGACTAGGAGAATGCCGACGAGGTCAGGTCCGAACATCCTGAGATGGGGACACACAATTAAAGGGACCTTTTCGATAATGAAGGCTTATCATCTTATGACAAATAGAGAAGCAGGAAATATGACAAAGCTATGGAAACATATTTGGAATAGTAACTGTTGGCCGAAAGTGATCCATTTCATATGGCTGGTAGCCAAAGGTCAGATTTTAACCTGGGACCAACTGCAAAAGAAAGGTACTCAAGGACCGCCTAGATGCCCCCTTTGCAAACAAGATCAGGAAACAAAAGAACACCTGTTGAATACATGTACATAATCTCAAAAACAATGGGAAAAGGTCAGGTGGCTCTATGGGAAATCCCACAGAGATCAGCAGAGTATTAAAAATACCATTATAACCTGGGGTAGAGGTCAATTCAAAAGCCCTGTGGTGAGGAGAGCCTGGAGCTTGACAACAGGAATGAATATGTGGATGATCTGGAAGGAAAGAAATAGAAGAATCTTCCAGGATAGAGAAATGACACAAGATTAGCAGTGGGAAAAAACCATAAGCCATATCAGAGAAACCATACTCGCAGATACCTGGAAGGGAGAGAACTGGGAGGTAGAATAGGAAGAAGAACAAATCCTTAAAAAACTAAACTTGAACTAAGGAATGGTAGCACCTCAGCTGTGGAAAGAATCTAGGAGGGAAGATAATGGCATCAAGCAATTCTACACCCCCACAAATGGTTTCATAAAGTTGAATTTTGACAGGGCCTCAAAAGGAAACCCTGGTCCGGCGAGGATTGGTGGGCTGTTTAGGGATGATCAGGGAAGAATAAGATGGATTTACGTAGACAATGGAGGGATCATGAGCAACAACGAACCAAAATTGATGGTTGTGCGCCAAGGCCTAAAAATTGCAATAAGGAATGGCTACAATAAACTGGAAGTGGAAGGAGACTCCCTAATGGTGATACAAGCTCTTAGGAAACTCAACAATGGGACCTCATGGGATAAAGTATCTTAGAGATGGAGGACGTCTAGTTTAATCCAAGAACTGTCAAGTATTTTGGGTAGATTTGACTACTTGATTATTAGGCATGCTAGAAGAGAAGCCAACAAAGCGGCTGACTTCCTGGCGAATTGGGGATGTCAAGAACTCAGGGAGAAAATGGATAATATATGGACGACACATGTAGGAGACTCAAGATTTGAGTAGCTTAGTAGGATCCTTGATCAGGATAATCATGAAGACACGACTCAAAGGAGGCTATTACAGGTGGTCCCCGATCGGGATGAGGAGAGGGAAAGGTAGGAATGTCAGAGAGAATCATTATAAGGAGAGGGTGGGTGGATGTGACTACAGAGTGGAGGAAGCCGCCCCAACAAAACAAATGATGAAAAGGCCAGCTCAAACCTCAAAAAGCTGTAGTGGAGGAGGTGGTATGCTGATGAATAGCAGGAGTGGCGGCGGTACTAGAAAAGAGGAGGTAAAGGCGCAATGTAATTATAAGATGCTGAAGGCAGGCAGAGGAAATCCCATCGCGGACGGGACGAGGGAGAAGCAGCAAGAATTCAAGCATGGAAACATTGAAAGGAAGGTCGGCAGTCACTGGTATGTATACCTCGTGTTCTCTGCCTTCTTCTCTTTTCTCGCTGTAGACAGAATGTATCGGACCAGAAAATGTGGTGCCCGGAAGGTGGAGAAAAGCCCTTCAACTTCTGAGAAAGGCCATGTCATAAAACTTCCCAGGGAAGGGAACCCTGAAAAATTAGAGGTCTGTTATAAAGCTGATGAACGGAAAGAGTTCGAGAGCTCTCATGAGAAGTATTCTCAGGAAGAAGAGGAGAGTAGGGCCGGTATGGTGGAATGGAAAACCAGACGAATTTCCCATCATATGTTTTGCATGTTTGAGGGGATGGTAGACTTGCTTCAGTCAGGGAAGGGGGAGCAGAGCAATACCCAGAGAAACACAGTGAATGGTAGCAAGAAGTGGGGTATAGCCAAAGGTATGTTGGCAAACAAGGAAGACAATATGATTGTGTAGAATCTAACTTCGATAATTGATGCTTGTCTACAGGTAAACGCCAAGCAGGAGATGGTGTGAATAGCCCGAGGAAGAGGTAGAGGGAACCGGGGCTGCCCAAGACAGGGGACTCATGGTAATAGGCCTGCCGAGTCTACGGACAGACAACGAAGGGAGAGGAGGTCAACTTTATCAACAGTTCATGAGGCGGCCAGGGGATACCATGAGGATACGGATGAAGACATCCGGTGCATTATCCAAAACATGGAGTCTGGTATTCTGGAGGAGCAGTCCAGCTCAGAAACAGATGAATGGGCAGAGGTGGTGACAGACCCAGGATACACTAGGGGTAGGTTGACCCTATACAGGCAGACCCTGCACATTTATTGGGTTCTCAAAAGACTGTTGGCTAAAGCTCTGGAACAGGTGGCCCAAGAAATGGTGGATATGGCCAATGGGGTCCCAACCTATAGAAGGAAATGAGGAATTTCCAAGTTATCATGATAAATTAGAACAATAAGTTGGAGGAGTTGTCTCAAATTATCGCCAAGATGAATGGAGGTGGGTCGAGCCAGGAATCTCAAGAGCAAGCACCCATGGACATGGACCAATGCACTGGGAATTGGAAAGAATGAGCACTATGGATCTCTGCTATAGTTTGTTTTTGCCTTTATTTTAGCTATATGTGCATTAGTAGTATAATAAGTAGATTTAGATGTATAGTGTATCTAGCTAACATGGACAGTCTAGTCAAGTTTTGCTTTTGGAATGCTTATAACAATCTATGGTGGCCAATACAACTGGTTTCCCTTCGGGGCAGGGTGAGGCCACCAAAACAATGTATATGGTCTCCTTGTTTGAATTAATGAGAAAAGAATGGCACCACCTTTACATACAATATATATATATATATATATATAAATGATATATAAATAATATACAATATATAGTAATATATAAATATACTCCTATATATATATAATAATACATACTACTATATATATATATATATACTATGTTTTACAAAATGAATGCAATCATATCTCGGAGAGACACTCTACAACACCAACCACCTAATATCTATGCATGCTGCATTTGTTCTTGCAACCATACAACCTCTATAACTTGAAATGTCACTTAATCATTACTCTATATGAATTTTCCATATACATCTTGGCAAACCCTGGTTTTTGCCATTACATGGTTACATTCATGTAAGATGTCTCTTTCACCATCATGTACTTGCACTCATGTAGTTTTTCCCCAATAGTTTTTATACTCATCCTGTGAGTAAGGCTTTTCACTAGTTAGTCACAAAGTTTGTCTTTTTATTGTATATTGTATATTTAAATTTAACCCAAGAATATACTATATGAAATTAATTACATGTATAATAGTGTGATTATTGAGATAAATGTGAAGCCAAGATGGTTAAGTTGTAATGACCTTGTAATATAAAATGAGAATAAGATTTATGAAATTAATTGCATGTTCAATATTGTGGTTATCTAGAAAATGGTTATCTGTAATGACTACGTAAAACATAATATAAATTGGGAATAAGATTTGTTGATCTGTAATGACTACGTAATATAAATTGGGAATAAGATTTGTAAATATTTTTTGTAAAAAGTCCAAGACTAAATCCCCAATATAGAATGAAAAACTCCTTAAATATAAAATTAACTACGATGAATTAATATTACTATTAAATAAATTATAACATGTAAATAAGTAAATACAAATAATAATTTTTTTACTAAATACATTTATTTGAAATAACATGGGCACAATAATTACACATAATAAGACAAATAAAATAACATTGGCACAATAATTACACATAATAAGACAAATAAAATAACATGGGCACAATAATTACACATAATAAGACTTTCGGAAAAAAAGAATTAAAACAATGCAAGCCCATGTCTTTTAATGATGTATTGCTTTTTTTTCTCCCATATTTTCTTAACAACTCTCACACGTACTATTGATTTGGAAGTTGTCAATCGAAATTGATGATTTTACTTGGAAATCACATGTGCTTTATACATGCGAAAAGATATAAAAGGTCAATCCAAAAAATATTTGTGAATACTTCTAATAGAAATCCCAATTCCAAATCCTTAATAAAGAAAGATTAATCATAAAATTGATCATCATGAATTAATGTTGGGCATCTTCTCTTCTACCTCTCAATCTTGACTAGGATCCATCCATGCATGAATACCCTTGCAATGCTGGCTTGTTGTCTTATGAATTATAATTATAATTATTTAAATTATTATATAGATTATGTCATGTGCATAAATAAATTTTATCAAATGATTTTTATTGGAAGTAAGAAGAAGACTATGGTTACACATATAGGATTTTTGGACAAAAAATTAAACAATGTAGGTGAAGTATGTTTTTTCCATGTTATAAAACCCCTCTCACCCACTATTGATTTGGAAATTTCCAATACCATCATGATTTTACTTAGGAATCAATACTTGGAAATCACATCGTGCTTGGTACATGCTAAAATATATAACATGTGAATTCAAGAAAAAAGTTTCACTATAATAAAAATAGTGAAACCTTAAATGAAGCATATAAGATATTCATCATTTTGTTATTAAAAAATATTTATAAAATGCTATTGAAAGGAAGTCGGTCAGTTGAAAAAAATCATCTCAGAAAACGAATGCACACCACTTAAAAGGAAATTGGACAAATTCATTAGAAGTAATGATTTAATCAAAATACAATAGGGCTAAATTATATTAGTTTAGTAAAAGATAATTGAAAATTTAAGATAGATTTGGATTAATATATTAATTAATTATTATTATTATTTCTTAATTATAAAAATGTTTAAATAATAATAATAGTGATGATGATGATGATGATAGTAATAATTTAATTGGAAAAAAAAATTGAGTTAAGGTTGAAAGTTAACCTAAAAAGTCTAAATCATATATTATTCATGATATATAAAATTTAATTGAAATTTAAATAATTAACATTGATAATTAAGATGAAAAAATAGAAATTAATGAACATAAAAAGAAATGTTGAAAAAATGAGAAGTTAAAAGAAGTGATGAATTGGTTTATGTAAAAAGATATGTATTATAGGTTTTCAAAATTAACTAAACTTGTAATTGTATATTTTATTAAAATTGTTAGGATGTTTTTAAATTGTTAAAGCTTCACTAAAGATGTACGTTGAATCATGGAGGGGCACACCAAAATTTTGGCTTTATCAAAGTAAGTTAGCTGCTTGGTATTGTGGGAATTCTTAGCGATAGTGGATTTATTAAAGTGGTTATATAAGGTGTCAGCCATATGTTCTTTAAATTGAGTTTAGATGACCCATTAGACTGGCCAATGTAGGATTTGCGATAGACATAGGAAATTTGGTAGATGCTTTGAGAACAAAGAGAGTTAGATTTATGATTAGTAATACTTTGAAATATGATTAGTAATTCCTTGAATGTGAGGGAGTGAAATTAGGGCTCATGGTAGAATTAGGGAGGCATTCCTTGGATTTTGGATGAAGGAAAATGTGCAAGATATTGTTGATTTGGGACAAAATAGCCATTTTCTAGGACAACATTATTAACATGTGATATTTCTTTGCTTAGATGTTGGAGATTAGAGATTTGAATGACCTTAGAGACATTAGGTTTAAGAACAATGCATTTTTCAACTAGGTGGTGGTGGGATTGGGCATGGAGATATCTATTAGTATGAATCCTTTTATGATAAACTTAGAGGCTGATAAAAAATGGATCATTGTATAATTTTTCATATATCTTGGTACTTCTTTGGTCGAAAAATTAGGGTTATTGTCTTGTAGGGCACATTTTAGGGACAAATCCCACTTTAGAGATTTGTAGTCCAAAACGTTCTACATCTTGTTAGAGGCTTTAAACATTCATTTTGGGGCTAAAATATATGCAAGAATAGCTTCTATCACCTTGGAATTGTTATACATTTTCTGGGGTTTCTAGTAGGCTCATGAAGATCACCAGAATTAGAGTTCATATGTAGAAATGTATCCTACAAGTTGACCTAGCCTTTTGGTGACCATGGTATCAAATACATGCCATGCTAGCTTCCACCATGCACACACATGGATATTTTTGCATGTGGAATTTCAAGGATATTTTGGAGGATAAAAAAATCTAACATTACTTAGGGCTTTAAGCATGTAAAAACTCTAACATTAACCCTAATTGAGTGCCAGGCTAGACCACTAGGAAAGGAATCATTTTCATTCTTATCATATTGAATACTATTCCACGAGAGAGTAGAGTGTGACACCCATTTCATTACCCCAAAATTTTTAATGTAATTAAGAACATATAATTCGAGGGTACCAACATTAATTAAGAACATATGCTTCCGGTATTAATTAAGAACAATTACGATATTTATACATTGATGAAATCGATCATCTCTGGATAATCTCATAAGAAAATTTTTAATTTCACCAATAGCTTGGACCAAAGATCTGTCCATCTGACTAATATTTTCCTTGGTTTTGTCCCATTTGGAATTTATTTCTTTGCAATTTGGTTTTCCTCCCTTCGAGAAGAACCTCCGTATGAACTCTTCCATTTTTTTTAATATGGATGCTGGCGCGAGTAGCCTGACAAATTGAAATAGAGGGAGGCTGGAAAGCGTAGATTTGATTAGGACAGATTTGCCAGCAGAGTTGAGCCAGGAGTAACCCCAGGCTTGGATCCTAGACTTAAATTTTTCAAGCTGAGGGAGCCAGTCTTTGCTTGCAGGTCTTTTATGAGCAACAGGAAGCCCCAAGTTTTTGAAAAAATTCCAAGAAGAGGAGGCTGCAAATCCCAAACATCTAGAAATAGCAGAGAGCAATCTGGGCGAAGTATTCCAGCTGAAGATGTGACATTTATTCTTGTTTACAACGCTGCTTGAGACATTACTAAATTCTTCCAGAACTATTTTAAATTTAGAGGCAAAGGGAAGAGAGGCAGCACCCAAAAGCAGAGTGTCATCCGCAAATAAGGCGTGATTTATGTTTTGACCCCTCTTTCAATACACAGTCCATTAATATCTTGATCTTGCATTTTTTTGTCTAGCAGGAAGCTGAGAACAGAGGTTTGAATGACAAATAGCAGAGGGGAAAGGGGACACAACTGCCTAAGCCCTCTCGTAGCTTTGAAAAAATTTGTGGCTCTTCCATTCATAAGAGGAGCAATCCATGGCTCCGAGATGCATGCTCGGATCTAGTTAATGAAATTTGTTCCAAAACCAAGCCTGCTCATGACTTTTAATATAAAACTACGATTTACTCAATCAAAGGCATTTGCTAAATCAAGTTTAATCACCATACCTTGTTCTTTTCGAAGAAGACTTGAATCAATTGCCTCTTGTACAAGGGTGAAGTTGTCCACGATTTTCCTTCCTTGGATGAAGCCTCCTCGATTCTCCGGTATTATTTTGGGAAGAATGTGCTTCAGTCTATTTGCTATTACTTTGGTGATTAGTTTGTACCCAGTATTGCGTAAGGAAATCGGACGGAATCTGCTGAAGTTGCTGGCGCCTTTTTCCTTAGGTATGAGGGCTAAGAAGGCAGAATTTGTGCTGCCGCCTATTTTCTGAGTATTTTGTGACTTTTGAACCATTTTGAGCAGGTCCTTTTCAACAATCGGCCAGTAGACTTGGAGAAACCTGACAGAGAAGCCATCTGGCCCAGGTGCCTTATCCAGATCCATATCATAAAGGGCCTTTTTAATTTCATCTTTAGTGACTTTGGCCTCCAAGATTTCATTCATACGAGGAGAAATTGCAGAAGGAATAGAGTCTAATAGATCTGGGGATTGATGCTGATCCTTTTCTTCACTGTACAAGTTTAGAAAATGAGCGTAGGTTGCTTTCTTGATGTCTACAAACTCCTTGTAAGTGTCACTGTCCTCCTTAATCTTAGAGATAGTATTGAAGCATTTTCCGGCCTGGGCTTGTTTATGGAAAAAAGCAGTGTTCCTATCCCTTGCTTTGAGCCAGAGATTTCGAAATTTTAATCTCTAGTATTCTTCTTCAGTTAAGCAGGCCTTATGATAGCATTGTTGCAGATTGGCCTCTTGATCAAACAGTTCCTCTGTGACTATAGCATTCTCCATATGCATTTGATGAGTGGCAAGAGAGAATTTAATAATTTTCCTTTCTATATCAGGTTTGGACAAGGTTTTAGCCCATTGTTTTAGTGCTCCTTTTACCCTTCTAAGCTTTTCTTCCTAGATATAGAAAGGAGATCCTTTGACAGGTTGACTCCAACATTCCTTGACTATTTGCATGAAGTTTGGCTCCTTGACCTAGAGGGGACTGAATCTAAAGGGGATAAGACCCAGGTCAAGAAGGGCTAGAATATCTAGTTTTATGGGCTTATGGTCTGAGATACTACTAGCAAGGATGTGCATTCTGAGCTCTAAACCAAGCAACAAATAGGAGCTTTGAATGAAAAATCTATCTAATCTGGCAGCAATATGACTAGGGCCTATTCTTTTATTAGTCCAAGAGTACTTACCGGAAGAAGGTTTGATATCCAGCAAGTCCCAGTCTTTTGATATCCAGCAAGTCCCAGTCTTGCATAAGATCCTCCGCCCATTCCCTTGCCGGATCTCAGACTGCTCTACCTCCCCTTTTTCAGACGAGTGAAGGGTGAGATTTAGGTCTCCAACAATAATAATATTTTCCACGTTCATTAAGTTTGCTTGATGTCTTATCGAATCCCAACAAACCTTTTTTTCCCCCGCTTTGACTGGAGAGTAAACGTTGAAGAGGCAGAGTGTTTCTTTAGTATCCAGATTCTGCATTTTCAGCAGCAACCAGTGAGTGTTGCTAGCCTCACTGATGACTGAAAATTTATTAGCGTTCCATAGAGTGCCAATCCCTCCCGAGGCGCCCCTGGCAGAGACTACTCTTGCTTCACTTTTAAACCAAAGTTTCTTGCTTGTTTGTAGGAAGGCTATGTCTTCCAGCTTAGTCTCCTGGACAAGAAGTATGTCTGGAGTTTCTGTTCTTATTAGGCTTCTCATGGCTTCTTCCTTGAATTTACTCCCCATACCTCTACAATTCCAGGAGATGACCTTCATTATTTATGTTTCTAGTGGGCTCCCATGGAGCCTTGGGGCTGGTTTTTCAATATCCTAGGCTTTGAGGCTAGCAGTTTTTCCAGAGTTGGCAGGCTGCCTTGTAGTTTATCTTTGTACGTCTCCTGCTCTCTTTTTTCCTTGTCAGTTTTACGGCCTCTAGTAGATCTTCTTACCGAGGTTTGGGACTCTCCTATTTCTCCTTCCTCCTCTGACTTGTCCGTGTCCTGCTCTTCTTCATTATCTTCTAAGTTCTTACCTTTGGGGTTTTCAGCACTTGTACCCTTAAGGAGGTTGAAGATGTACCTTTGCTTGGAGAGACTGGTTTTTGGTTCTTGATCTCCTGAGTAGCTTATCTCTCCTTTTGAATCTCTACCTCCTAGGTTTCCTCTGGTTGCGAGCTGAGAGGATCGGACTTATTTTCTGAAGCTGGTTCAGGCGGGATCTGTAGAGCAAAAGACTTATGAGGTCCTTTGCCGTTAGGGCCTCCCGGATTCTGTGACTTGGGACGTTTGGGGCGCTTGACTTGATTCCATCCATCCTCATTTCCTTGCACAACCTCATTGTTGGTTGGGCAACCTCTGGCGAAGTGGCCATAAACGTGACATTTACGACACTTGAAGGGAAATTTCTCATAATCCAGTTTCTACAAATGCATCTAGCTTCCTACATTTATTTTGTTGGCCTCAGGAAGCCCTACCTCCAGATCTACTTCTACACAAATCCTGGCACAGTCATACTAGTCTTTATTGTTCACTCGATCTATAAATTTCCCCAGGGCATTTCCAATGTGCATCAGTTAGTCCCAATTCCAACAATGGACTGGGAGATTTGGGAGTCTAACCCACACCGGTACTGCTTTGGTCACATCTACTGCCGGATCGAAAACTGGGGTCCATTTATTCAGATACAAACCCTGAGGACCCATGAAGTAGGGGCTGTTTTGGAAGATCAGATCTTTGTCTTCCTTTGCAGTGAATTCGAAGAGGAAGTATCCTCTCCCCAGAAAGTAAGAAGTAACAGTTTCTTTGATCAACGGTGCCCAATTTCTGTTGACCCAACTCTCAATGGTTTTTGGAGACGGCCATAGGCCATTAAACTGGCCAATGAGAGCCCGTTTAGTCAAAGACAAAGCAACATGGATCGGGGTTTCAGGAGGGAGAGAGATCACAGGGATATCGTCCAGCTTTTTAACAAATTTCATGACTTCAGAATTCTTCTTCTTTGGAAGCCCTGCCAGAAGCAGATTGAAGGCCTCAAAAGGCAAGCATGGCGGAGGAGGAGGAGGGGACGCCTGGGGAGTGCCCAGTGCCTCCATGGCCGCAAGCCCTAGGGGATGGGACTATTAAAAAACAGTGCAGTCCTCCATAAACCAGCTCGCCTACAGAATGAAAGGGAGCCCTAGGCAGATCTGCCCGCAGGGAACAGGGCAGCCGAGAGCGGCCACGCTCGCTATCAATCGAACGTGCAAGATGCGGGCTCAAGGGTTTGTAGCGGGAGCTGAAACGAGTGGTTTTCCTTAGGAATTATTTTTATTAAGGTGATCTTACTTAAAGTGTTAATCATATGTTCTTTACAATGAGTTTGGATAGGATGTAGGATTTTCCATAGAAATAGATAATTTGGTAAACACTTAAGAAAAAATAGAGTTAAATTTATCTTTCATGTTTCTACATAATTTATTAAGTGTTTTTTAAGAGGACTGAAAACAATTTTATTATTTCTAGCTAATACTTTTGAAATATGGTTAGTATTCCTTGAATGTGAGGGAGTTAAATTCGGGCTTAGGCTAGAATTAGGGAGGGGTTTCTTGGAATTTGGATGGAGGGAAAGTGGAAGGCTCAATTGATTTTGGACAAAATATCCATTGTGTAGGAAAACATTAGTGACATGTAATACTTATTTGCTTAGATGTTGGAGATTGGAGATTTGAATGACTATAGAGACATCAAATTTAAGAACCATGGATTTTTCAACTAGGTGGGGGTGAGATTGGGCATGGAGATATCTATTAGAATGAATACTTTTATGATAAATTTGGTGGGTGATAAAAAATGGATCAATATATAATTTTTCATCTATTGGATTTTTCAACTAGGTGGGGGTGAGATTGGGCATGGAGATATCTATTAATATGAATAATTTTATGATAAATTTGGTGGGTGATAAAAAATGGATCATTATTTAATTTTTCATCTATTTTGGTGCTTTTTAGCTGAACAAGTTGGAGTTATTGTCTTGTAGGAACCATTTTAGGGACAAATCTCACTTTAGAGATTTGTGGTCTAAAACCTTCTAGAGCTTGTTTGAAGCCATAAACATTTGTTTTAGGGGAAAAAAATTTGCAAGCATAACTTTTGTCCCCATGATGATATTCTACACGTTGAGAGCTTTCTAGTAGCATGGAGATCTTCTCAATCAGATTTCATATGTAGAAGTTATGCTTCCTAACATGTTCTATCTAATGTTCATAACAAGAATTTTTATTATGTTAGTTTTTCTTATACAAATTTTACTAAATATTAGAATATATTAAAATTCATTAGATGACAAATCAATGATATTTATGTGACAAATACACATTAACAATTATATATTTTCAACTCTCCTATTATATTTATAGTTGGTCTTTTGTCTCTTGTGATATCTTTGTTTAGTATTTATAAATAACAACATAGAGATAATATACAATTTTTATAACAATTATCAAATTAAATTAATTCACTCAAACTTTTTTTTTAATTTAAAATTATTAAAAAAAAATAACATGAATAAAAATATATACTATGTTTTACAAAATGAATGCAATCATCTCTCAGAGAGACACTCTACAACACCAACAACCTAATATTTATGCATTTGTTCTTGCAACCATACAACCTCTATAACTTGAAACGTCAGTTAATCATTACTCTATATGAATTTTCGATATACATCTCGGCAAACCCTGGTTTTTGCCATTACATGGTTACATTCATGTAAGATGTCTCTTTCACCATCATGTACTTCCACTCATGTAGTTTTTCCCCAATAGCTTTTATACTCATCGAGTGAGTATGGTTTTTCACTAGTTAGTCACAAAGTTTGTCTTTTTATTGTATATTGTATATTTAAATTTAACCCAAGAATATACTATAGGAAATTAATTACATGTATAATAGTGTGATTATTGAGATAAATGTGAAACCAAGATGTTTAAGTTGCAATGACCTTCTAATATAAAATGAGAATAAGATTTATGAAATTAATTACATGTTCAATATTGTGGTTATCCAGAAAAATAGTTATCTGTAGCTAAATCTCCAATATAAAACGAAAAACTCCTTAAATATAAAATTAACTATGCTGAATTAATATTACTATTAAATAAATTATAACATGTAAAATGTAAATACAAATAATAATTTTTTTACTAAATACATGGGCACAATAATTACACATAATAAGACAAATAAAATAACATGGGCACAATAATTACACATAATAAGACTTTCGAAAAAAAAATTAAAACAATGCAAGCCCATATCTTTTATTGATGTATTGCTTTTTTTTTCCATATTTTCTTAACAACTCTCTCACGTACTATTGATTTGGAAATCGTCAATCGAAATTGATGATTTTACTTGGAAATCACATGTGCTTTATACATGCGAAAAGATATAAAAGGTCAATCCAAAAAATATTTTGTGAATACTTCTAATAGAAATCCCAATTCCAAATCCTTAATAAAGAAAGATTAATCATAAAATTGATCATCATGAATTAATGTTGGGTATCTTCTCTTCTACCTCTCAATCTTGACTGGGATCCATCCATGCATGAATACCCTTGCAATGCTGGCTTGTTGTCTTATGAATTATAATTACCATTATTTAAATTATTATATAGATTATGTCATGTGCATAAATAAATTTTATCAAATGATTTTTATTGGAAGTAAGAAAAAGACTATGGTTACACATATAGGATTTTTGGACAAAAAATTAAACAATGTAGGTGCATGTCTTTTAGTGAAGTATTTTTTCCCATGTTATAAAACCTCTCTCACCCACTATTGATTTGAAATTTCCAATACCATCATGATTTTACTTAGGAATCAATACTTGGAAATCACATTGTGCTTGGTACATGCTAAAATATATAACATGTGAATTCAAGAAAAAGTTTTTGTATAATAAAAATAGTGAAACCTTAAATGAAGTATATAAGATATTCATCATTTTATTATTAAAAAATATTTATAAAATGCTATTGAAAGGAAGTCGGTCAGTTGAAAAAAATCATCTCACAAAACGAATGCACACCACTTAAAAGCAAATTGGACAAATTCATTAGAAGTAATTCATTAGAAGTAATGATTTAATCAAAATACAAAGCAATAGGGCTAAATTATAAAACAATATGGCTAAATTATATTGATGATGATGATGATGATGATGATGATGATGATGATGATGATGATGATGATGATGATGATGATGATGATGATGGAGATGATGATGGATGATGATGATGATATGATGATGTGATGATGATGATGATGATGATGATGATGATGATGATGATGATGATGATGATGATGATGATGATGATGATGATGATGATGGGAAGTCGGTCAGTTGAAAAAAATCATCTCACAAAACGAATGCACACCACTTAAAAGCAAATTGGACAAATTCATTAGAAGTAATGATTTAATCAAAATACAAAGCAATAGGGCTAAATTATAAAACAATATGGCTAAATTATATTAATTAATATGATGATGATGATGATGATGATGATGATGATGATGATGATGATGATGAAAGTTAACATAAAAAGTGTAAATCATATAAGAGCAAATAGAATATATTAGTCATGATATATATAAAATTTAATTGAAATTTAAATAATTAACCTTGATAATTAAGATGGAAAAATAGAAACTAATGAACATAAAAAGAAATGTTGAAAGAATGGGAAGTTAAAAGAAGTGATGAATTGGTTTATGTAAAAAGATATGTATTATAGGTTTTCAAAATTAGCTAAACTTGTAATTGTATATTTTATTAAAATTGTTAGGATGTTTTTAAATTGTTAAAGCTTCACTAAAGATGTATATTGAATCATGGAGGGGAACACTAAAATTTTGGCTTTATCAAAGTAAGTCAGGTGCTTGGTATTGTGGGAATTCTTAGCGATAGTGGATTTATTAAAGTGGTTACATAAGGTGTCAGCCATATGTTCTTTAAATTGGGTTTAGATGACCCATTAGATTGGCCAATGTAGGATTTGCGATAGGCATAGGAAATTTGGTAGATGCTTTGAGGACAAAGAGAGTTAAATTTATCTTAGATGCTTCTACATATTTTATTAAGGGTTTTGAGAGGACTAAATACAATTATATTTTTCTAGCTAATACTTTGAAATATGATCAGTAATTCCTTGAATTTGAGGGAGTGAAATTAGGGCTCATGGTAGAATTAGGGAGGCATTCCTTGGATTTTGGATGAAGGAAAATGTGGAAGATATTGTTGATTTGGGACAAAAATAGCCATTTTCTAGGACAACATTATTAACATGTGATATTTCTTTGCTTAGATGTTGGAGATTAGAGATTTGAATGACCTTAGAGACATTAGGTTTAAGAACAATGCATTTTTCAACTAGGTGGTGGTGGGATTGGGCATGGAGATATCTATTAGTATGAATCCTTTTATGATAAACTTAGAGGCTGATAAAAAAAGGATCATTATATAATTTTTCATATATCTTGGTACTTTTTTGGTCGAAACATTAGGGTTATTGTCTTGTAGGGCACATTTTAGGGACAAATCCCACTTTAGAAATTTGTAGTCCAAAACGTTCTACATCTTGTTAGAGGCTTTAAACATTCATTTTAGGGCTAAAAAATTTGCAAGAATAGCTTCTATCACCTTGGAATTGTTATACATTTTCTGGGGTTTCTAGTAGGCTCATGAAGATCACCAGAATTAGAGTTCATATGTAGAAATGTATCCTACAAGTTGACCTAGCCTTTTGGTGACCATGGTATCAAATACATGCCATGCTAGCTTCCACCATGCGCACACATGGATATTTTTGCATGTGGAATTTCAAGGATATTTTGGAGGGTAAAAAAATCTAACTTTAATTAGGCCTTTAAGCATGTAAAAACTCTAACATTAACCCTAATTGAGTGCTATGCTAGACCACTAGGAAAGGAATCATTTTCATTCTTATCATATTGAGTACTATTCCACGAGAGAGTAGAGTGTGACACCCATTTCATTACCCCAAAATTTTTAATGTAATTAAGAACATATAATTCGAGGGTACCAACATTAATTAAGAACATATGCTTCAGGTATTAATTAAGAACAATTACGATATTTATACATTGATGAACTCGATCACCTTTGGATAATCTGTTAAGAACATTTCTAATTTCACCAATAGCTTGGACCAAAGATCTGTCCATTTGAATAATCTTTGTCTTGGTTTTGTCCCATTTGGAATTTATTTCTTTGCAATTTGGTTTTCCTCCCTTCCAGAAGAACCTCCATATGAACTCTTCCATTTTTTTTAATATGGATGCTGGAGCGAGTAGCCTGAAAAATTGAAATAGAGGGAGGCTAGAAAGCACAAATTTGATTAGGACAGATTTTCCAGCAGAGTTGAGCCAGGAGTAACCCCAGGCTTGGATCCTAGACTTAAATTTTTCAAGCTGAGGGAGCTAGTCTTTGCTTGCAGTTCTTTTATGAGCAACAAGAAGGCCCAAGTATTTGAAAAAAGTCCAAGAAGAGGAGGTTGCAAATCCCAAACATCTAGAAATAACAGAGAGCAATCTGGGCGAAGTATTCCAGCTGAAGATGTGACATTTATTCTTGTTTACAACGCTGCTTGAGACCTTACTGAATTCTTCCAGAACTGTTTTAAATTTAGAGGCAGAGGGAAGAGAGGCAGCACCGAAAAGTAGAGTGTCATCTGCAAATAAGGCGTGATTTATGTTTTTTACCCCTCTTGCAATACACAGTCCATTAATATCTTGATCTTGCATTTATTTGTCTAGCAGGAAGCTGAGAACAGAGGTTTGAATGAAAAATAGCAGAGGGAAAGGGGACACCCCTGCCTAAGCCCTCTCGTAGCTTTGAAAAAATTCGTGGCTCTTCCATTTACAAGAGGAGCAATCCATGGCTCCGAGATGCATGCCCGATCCAGTTAATGAAATTTGTTCCAAAACCAAACCTGCTCATGATTTTTAATAGAAAACTACGATTTTCTCGATCAAAGGCATTTGCTAAATCAAGTTTAATCACCATACCTTGTTCTTTTCAAAGAATACTTGAATGAATTGCCTCTTGTACAAGGGTGAAGTTGTCCATGATTTGCCTTCCTTGGATGAAGCCTCCTTGATTCTCCGGTATTATTTTGGGAAGAATGTGCTTCAGTCTATTTGCTATTACTTTGGTGATTAGTTTGTACCCAGTATTGCATAAGGAAATCAGACGGAATTTGCTGAAGTTGCTGGCGCCTTTTTCCTTAGGTATGAAGGCTAAGAAGGCAGAATTTGTGCTGCCGCCTATTTTCTGAGTATTTTGTGACTTTTGAACCATTTTGAGCAGGTCATTTTCAAAAATCGGCTAGTAGACTTGGAGAAACCTGACAGAGAAGCCATCTGGCCCAGGGGCCTTATCCGGATCCATATCATAAAGGGCTTTTTTTAATTTCATCTTTAGTGACTTTGGCCTCTAAGATTTCATTCATACGAGGAGAAATTGCAGAAGGAATAGAGTCTAACAGATCTGGGGATTGATGCTGATCCTTTTCTTCACTGTACAGGTTTAGAAAATGAGCGTAGGTTGCTTTCTTAATGTATACAAACTCCTTGTAAGTGTCATTGTCCTCAATCTTAGAGATAATGTTGAAGAATTTTCTGGCCTGGGCTTGTTTATGGAAAAAAGCAGTGTTCCTGTCCCTTGCTTTGAGCCAGAGATTTCGAGATTTTAATCTCTCGTATTCTTCTTCAGTAAAGCAGGCCTTATGATAGCAATGTTGCAGATTGGGCTCTTGATCCAGCAGTTCCTCTGTGACTGTAGCATTCTCCATATGCATTTGATGAGCGGCAAGAGAGACTTTAATAATTTTCCTTTCTATATTAGGTTTCGACAAGGTTTTAGCCCATCGTTTTAGTGCTCCTTTTACCCTTCTAAGCTTTTCTTCCCAGATATAGAAAGGAGATCCTTTGACAAGTCGACTCCAATATTCCTTGACTATTTGCATGAAGTCTGTCTCCTTGACCTAGAGGGGACTGAATCTAAAGGGGATAGGACTCAGGTCAAGAAGGGCTAGAAGATCTAGCTTTATGAGCTTATGGTCCGAGATACTGCTAGCAAGAATGTGCATTCTGGGCTCTAAACCAAGCAACAAATAGGAGCTTTGAATGAAAAATCTATCTAATCTGGCAGCAATATGACTAGGAACTATTCTTTTGTTAGTCCAAGAGTACTTACTGCAAGAAGGCTTGATATCTAGCAAGTCCCAGTCTTGCATAAGATCCTCTGCCCATTCCCTTGCCGGATCTCAGACTGCTCTACCTCCCCTTTTTTCAGATGAGTGAAGGGTGAGATTGAGGTCTCCAACAATAATAATATTTTCCAGGTTCATTAAGTCTGCTTGATGTCTTATCAATCCCAACAAACCTTTTTTCCCCCCGCATTGACTAGAGAGTAAACGTTGAAGATTTAGAGTGTTTCTTTAGTATCCAAATTCTACATTTTTAGCAGCAACCAGTGAGTGTTGCTAGCCTCACCGATGACTGAAAATTTATTAGCGTTCCATAGTGTGCCAATCCCTCCCAAGGCGGCCATGGCATAGACTACTCTTGCTTCACTTTTAAACCAAAGTTTCTTGCTTGTTTGCAGGAAGGCTATGTCTTCCAGCTTAGTCTCTTGGACGAGAAGTATGTCTGGAGTTTCTGTTCTTATTAGGCTTCTCATGATCCGGATTTAAACAGGAACACAATAAAATACAGAGATAACCATATACACAAAGATGTAGCGGAAATAATGCTTCATTTCATTAATGGAAAATACCGAAATATGCTTACAATCAGAAATGGAAATAAACTAGCTAGGGCGATGGTAGCTATCTCTGAGAAGAGATGTGCGGGCTACATGCCTCTGAACTGACTTACAATGAGGCTCGAAGGCCTATTTATTGTTGAGAAACAATGAAAAACCCTTAACATTCCAAAACCTAACCCTAGGAGATGAAACGCCAAACTGTGGGCCCCGTTTTGGGGTAAGTTGGTACATCAACTTCCCGGGGTCGTAACTTTAGCATATGATCTCCGTTTGACGCGTACTCGTTAGAAAGATCTATCCGAGAACTACCATTGTTGGAACGGGCAACATCGGTCCATTCCATGGACCCATGTTGCCCCTGGATTTCCCAAAAAACGTCGTTTAGGGCCTCAAA